>JXSR01S022569.1:6229-17262 GCA_000969725.1 Ophiothrix spiculata
GGTAATGTTTCTGATGAAATTAGAAATTCTACCTTGGACGTGATTTTTGACTATGCTCAGCTTGATGGCCCGTATATCGTAATTTACTATGCCGACCTAAAGGTACCTATCGATATGACGGGGCACAAATGCCAAGTCAAGTATCATTCTGAATCAACTGACTGCAGCTTGTATTGAAAATGCAGGTGACTGCTAAGTACCAGTAAACGGGTCATCACGGTTAACAACATTGTAAAAATGTGTATATCAGAAACAATTAAAAGGAAGGATTTCAGAGGTTACCAATTTGCCTTGCTTGAGTGAGCAGGGTGTGATATAATTGTCTAAAGTAAAATAAACTGATGGCTTAGAGTGGCATGAAAAGGTGTATGTCACATCAGAAAAGTCAGGAACTAGAATTTCGTTTGCATGTTCGATCTTGGGTATGAGGCTATTTTCTAAAAGAATGTATTGACGCTATATATGTCAGGAATGAGATTACATATTGTTTGTAAAACATTGCTTTTACTTCATAGATTGCCAACCCTGTAGATTGCAGATATATGAAACAAAATTTAAATTTAGCATTAGATCGGCAAGAGAAAATATAAGACTTCAAATTTCAGGGCAGATAACTAATAATGAAAGAAAATCTAAATATTCTGGAAAAGAAAGGAATTGAATTTTACAATAAAACTTCAAAAACTGCCATCATTATCACCTAAAGTTCAAATAATTAAAAAATCTTTGACAAGTTCAAAGGCGTGCTGATAATGTTGAACAGTATTCTGGCAACCGAATGGTAATTTGATTGGGAATGCGACTGTCGAGCCAGTGGCCCTAGGGTGCAAATAGATCTGTTTCCTATCTGTACTTTAATCTATGTGTTGAACTTGACCAATGCCTTCCAATAATCGGACAATAGAATGTTTTGCAAATTTTACTTATCAAAGGTTTTTCTTCCTTCATTAGATCCATTCCTGAGCACCAGAGAGTAGTGGCCTTGAAGGGGTCCGTAGTAGACCACACTTACGGCAGCGGCACGGCGGCAGTTTTGTTGATCATGGAGAGATTACAGATGGATTTACACACAGCGATCAAGAAAGGCTTGGATTTCCCCAACAGACTACAAGTTGCTCTGGATGTCGTGGAGGGTATACGCTATCTGCATAGTCTGGGTTTGGTGCACCGTGATATCAAGCTCAAAAATGTGTTGGTAAGTCTGCCCCATAAAGTCAAAATGCAGTGTTTGCTTTTATAATGCATAGCAGATACATCCTAGTAGCATACAATTTCACTTTAAACCACTTCAGTATAATGAATAATGCATGAAAATGACTACAAAGAATTGCAATTAATAAGAATAATGTTAAGGCTGGGGTAGACCTTCAAATGGCATAAACCGTTTTAAACTAATTACATAAAGTATAATTATAAAAGTTTACATTTTTAGAAGTGGATTTTACCCTGGACATGATGATGATATCTGTTTTTGACCAAAAAAGTCAATTTTGGCAAAAAATGCCAAAAACCATATTTTTTCCCCCAAAAATTTCTGGAAAGCTTAACTAAAATTTCATGAATGCAAATTTTAGTTGAGTTTTCCAGAAATTTTTGGGGCAAAAAATATGGAATGGGTTTTGGCATTTTTTGTCAAAAGCAAAACTTTTAGTCAAAAACTGATATGACCAATATGTTCAGGGTAAAAATCCACTTCTAAAAATGTATCCTTTTATACGGTTTATGCAATTAGTTTGAGAGTTAGAGTACAAAAACTGTTTATGCTAGTTGAAGGTCTACCTTAGCCTTAATAACTGCCATTATTCACCAGGTTCATCAATAAATACTATTTATTTGCAAAATGTCCTTACAAACATTTTACAGTTTATCAAGACTATAAATGCTGCATTGTGAAAGGGGCACTAAATTATTACTTTCATGGTATCTACATGCAGATATTGACTGTTTGACCAATGCATCTTTTGTGCAATTGAATATACAAATAAAAAAACACCCAAGTATATATATTTAATTAATGTGCAGTGACCTTGGCCCAAATACAGTTTTTCTAGGAAATATCATCATGCAAGTCAAATAAGTTTTAAGTACTGTTATGCATTCTGAACCTGATATAATTGCCCAAAGTGTAAAATATTAATTCTCCAAAATTATTGTAGTTAATTATTAATCTTTGTTTTTATCACTCTTATTTTGCATTAAATGTCTATTTTATTAAAGTAATGCATCCTTCAACATGATCGACTTTTAATAGCAGGGTATTATAATTGTAACCGGAACAATTTTGAGAAAAAAGTAAAAGTGAAAGGCTAATTCAGCTGGGATTTACGATTAATGAACTATAGAGGAAATCTGTGTTCTGGATCAATTCTGTTAGTGGGCATATTTTTTTCTTTCCAAGATTTAAAAAAATACGGTCATGATCAGTGTTCCTCCTAAGGCGTATGGTGCGCCATTGGCACAGGAGCCGGAAAAATTGGCGCAACGTAAAAAAAAAAAAGATTCCTTTCCTTACTTTATTTTTCAGCCTAAGCTCATGATTTTGGCGTAAGCAACTCTTCAACTTTGTCAAAATTGCTCAAACTGGCGCAAGCTCAAAAACCTTAGCGGAAACAGTGGTCATGATCATGAAAATCATTCTATTTCAAATTGTCCACGAACGTACATCTATGTGTGAAAAAGTAAAGATCGAAATGATTATCAATTAAGGTTTCTGTCGAGACTGCTTTTTCATATCGACATGTCGCAATAATTTGTTGTCGAAGTCGACACATTCACGGGAAAAGCAAAATTGTTAAAGCTTAATGAGCCGTTTTAGACGTAGATAATATAGTAATGTGCTAGTTGCTTCTGCATACAACAATATGGATGATATAAAAATGATATTTTGTAACTTGTTTATTTTGAACCATTTTAATAACTTTAAAAATGGTTGTAAATGACGAACTAATAAGTTTTAAATTATTTATGCAACACTTTAAACACTTCTTAAAGCTCAACTGATAATAAACAGCCATAATTTGACAATTAAACGTACTTAAGTTTTATGAAATTTTACTTGCCCAGTTTTGTCGACAAATTGGATTACCTGTCGACATGTCAAGATACTGTGTAAGTGGTATTTTTCGCGCTACATTTATTTTCGCGCTTTTTCGCGCAAAATGTTTTTGCACCGCAAAAATTGATGTGTATTTGTTGCAACGGAAATTCTATACTCGGCCAATGTTACCGTGTGCGAAAATAAAAATGCGCGAAATGGTCCAAAATTAGCCGTGCATGAAAATTACTGAGCGTGAAAATTTTGGCGTTTACAGTATGCTTTATGTCAACATAACTGTCAACATAAGGCCTGTTGACAGAAACTTTATTTTATAACAGAATGGCTTGGTATAGTCCTACAACACTCATGGATACATGGATTCACAGATCCTGCTGCTGAGTTTGCTGCTGTGCCTATATGCAAGATGTGAATTACATTTCATGTATGTTAGAAAGCAGTCTAGCTTGTGTTTCAATGCAACTAGAGACTCCTTCCGTAATAGAATATTTCGTGAAACATGTTGTGATTGTGCAATGTAAAATCACAACATGCATGATCTTGTGTTTTGATGAGATATCGCCAATACGTTAATTGCCACATAGTCAATCAATTCATTTTATGATAACATGTACAATTAGCTAATTCATATACATTTTTTGATTTTAAAAAAATTAAAAAGGAGACGGTAATAATTATTTTTAAAAACAAATTTTGTTGGTCACTTGAAACACACTTGAGGGTAATAAAATCTTGACTTGGCATTTTTCATCAATCTTTATAACAAACTTGTAAATTTCTTATACAAAAACTACAACAAATGATAATTTTTTTTCTTGACAGCTTGACAAACACAATCGTGGCAAGATCACCGACCTTGGTTTTTGTAAGCCAGAAGCCATGATGAGCGGTAGCATTGTCGGCACCCCTATCCACATGGCGCCGGAGCTGTTCTCTGGTAGATACGACAGTAGCGTGGACACCTATGCATTCGGCATTCTGTTCTGGTATATCTGCGCTGGCAATGTCAGGTTACCACAGGCCTTTGAGCAGTGTGCCAACAAGGATCATCTCTGGAGTTCTGTTAAAAAAGGTAACTATAAAGAAAAAATGATGGTGAATGCATGCACACATAAATTTGCTATAGAACTAATTGGATTCCAGAAATTAATGGTACACCCCCTAAAGAAGGCATGGGATTCCCAAATATTTTGCATGAATTTCTCAGTTGGAAATCCCAAAATAAATCAAATGGGTAAAAAAGGCATGGGAATTCACAATTTTCTGTCTTAAGATGGAACATCCCCCTAAAGAAGGCATGAAAATATCAAACCTGGAATTCCCAATTTTTCCAGAAAAAATATGGATGCCTTCTTTAGGGGGTGTACATTTAATTTCTGGAATAGCCCATTGACAAAACCATTACTTAGGTGTCCCTGATGATGGAATGCGGTGTCCCAAGATTGGGGGTACATATCAACCGGTGTATTGGATACATACCATAAAATCCAATGTGTGCTGTCGAGTATGTAGGTCAGGGGTTCTCAATTAAATTTGTTGGCGGGCCACTAAGGACAAATGTCAGTTCAAAAATACATCTTGGAGGGCCAAATAAAGACCCTTTTCAGTGCTTTTCCTATACTTGTATGTTATGTATTCCAGAGGCGATCGAAGGGCCAAATAAAAGTAGTTCGCGGGCCGGATTTGGCCCGCGGGCCGCTATTTGAGAAGGCCTGATGTAGGTCATACATTAAAGGGGCAATTCATGATACACTTTTCATCCGCAAGGTCTCCTCTATCAAAACTTTATAATCTTCTAAGAATCCTTTACTTGGTATATGTTACAATCCTCAAAACATTCTTTCAAATGTGGTTGCATTTTTGAGGAAAGTGAGAAAATGTGTCATTTTCTAATTACTGCCCGACAATGGAAAGATTGTAACTTGAACTTGAATATGTTGAAAATTTAGAATGGATTGTTCATTCAGAATGAAAATTTTACACCGAGGTAAAAAAATCAAAACCACAAGAAAAATTCTGAAAGAAAATGGAAAAATTACGAAGTATATCTAACACATGAAGCTCTTACATTGATGATATGAATGTCTACAAATGCTTAAAGGGACTATAGCCTAGATTCCACTTAGAATTAAAAACTTACAGAAATGCTCTAAATAAAGCTTAAAGGTGTAGTAAAATCCAAAAAATTACAAAAATAAACACAGAAATGGCTCAAATTGAGAGAGAATTAATTTGCAATATATCACTCTGTGATGGTGGTGTGACTATCCTGTGTTTTCTAAATCCTAAATTTGTACCTTTAGATGGATTCACCAGATAAAAGATCAACCAAAGCTCCTGTGATAATTTAATACATATTAAAAGAGCAACAATTCATCAAAAATAATTTGTTTACCCATCACAGGTATAGAAACAAGACCATTTTTTGCTGCCAGCAGCAAAATTTAAAGTTGGCAAAGAATTGCAATTTTCTCCAATATTCCTCAAAATCATGAAAAACTACTGGTAGGTTATATTAATTATTATATCATGATTACAGTGATTTGAGCCATGCAATAGTTTGTACTATTGTACGGCATGAAACAAACCTATGTGATATCATGATATAAAACAAATATTGAATGCCTATGCACATGCAATAGTACAAAGTATATCATTCGGTCAAATTTGGACTGATCCATTTCACTCGGCAAAGTCCAAATTTGACCTCATGATATATTTTGTACTATTGCACTCTCAGTAAGCTTAACTCTCAGGCATTCAATATTTGTATATACTATAAACACGTTCTACTGATTCATGTAAAAATATGTTGGTAAAAAAATTAGTGGGAATAATTTAGGCCAGTACCTTTAATTCCCTTAACGCACTGTACACGTGTTATTTCTTACATTATTAGGTGTGAGACCAGAACGACTTGTACCTCTGTTCAACGATGAGTGCTGGTCACTTATGCAAGCTTGCTGGAACGGAGAACCGAACAAGTATCAACTCGTCTAAAAGAAATCCATCTACAGGCGTCCGTCTCTCGCAAACTGAGTACTGGTGGAAGAACACGTAACACAAGTATGTGTAGCGATTCCAAGTTATCGTCACTTTGAGCGAGACAAGAAACTTTTGTTTTCCAATGATTAGTTCACCAATTGTGCCTTGAAGTATAATTGTCCTATTGTTTTTGAGTTTGAAGGAATGTTATTAGCAACCCTCTGTTTGTTCAAGGAATATTTAAAATTATTGTTTCAAATTATTAAGAGCCTCACATGACACAACTGAGCAACTTAGACAAGTATGCATTATGACTTTAGGCACTTGTGATGTCGCAGTACTGTAGAATGTTGATTGGAAACAGTGTTGCGTTCTTTTTTATATCCTTTGCTTATCACAACTTTGAGATGCGTATCGTTGTCATGTTTACATCTAAAGCATATTTGAAACAATAAGAGATTACGGTATTAGGCAACAGGCTGAATCATGCATACCACCTGCACCTGGTGATAACGGTCCGTTTTGCATGAGAACAAATGGAGTGGCATGAAGTCATTTGATACACAAGAATGCAAACACAGCTGAAAAGACTTTCTTACTTAACTCTTTCACTCTGGAAAGCCGCTCACAGCTGCTCGTGAAAAGGTGTATGATTGGCCGGAGATATGTAACTGTAAAATATCTGTAAAAAAAGCGAAGAAAATCGAAACTTCGCCTGTAACTGCCTGATACAAAGCGGTATCTAGCACCATCATCAATTTTGGCAAAAAGAATAAGTTTGAAGCCCTACAGCTACATAAGTGAATCCCGCATGATGCTTTGAGGGCTGTCCATCCAAATAGAGTGTTTTCTGAACATTTTATTTCGAAGCGAAAGAGTTAAGAAAGGTCAATATATCCTGTCAACTGAATATAATATGTTCAACAACTATTATCTCCTTTTACAGGAGCATACCATTGCTGATTTGTAATCAACTAATAGCTGATATTTAAATTAGTGATTCAAGTCTGCTGCCATCTTCATGAAAGTGCATGGCACGCATAAGTCAACACACTTTTCATCACATTTTGGGAAATTTGGGAACGTACAAGGGCATTAGTTGGAAACTGCAGAGCAGCAAACATGTACATTTTGATAAATAATTTATGAAGAAAGACATATATGTCAAAACTGAGAACATTTGGAAAGTTCTCTATACATAAAATTGACAATTTGTTTCAATTTGGTAAATTGATTAAGATTTGTGATGTGATCTGAGACACCTGTTACATGTTGCAGTCTCTGTGCTATATATTTGCTTTGTACGCCATTTCTATAATTAGAATATTTTCGCTGCTGAGGAATATCAGCATTCAGAATGTCGTCAAGTAGGGCATGAGTCGGAATAATTCATGCTGGGAAAAAGTGTGGAATCTGGTAATCTCATTCCCAGGAAATTTTGGTGTTTGAAGGAAATTTTGGATAAAAAATGAAGAAATACATAAGAAATATAGAGGGAATATTTGAAATTAACTTCATATTCCTGGGAAATTTGACATTTTTTGCAAACTAGGGCATAACATGATTCGTCGTGACTGATTCCATATGTACCAGCTTGTTAATTAGTCATGGTGCATCACGAAACACTATTCTTGATCTCGTTCTAAGTGCTGATATTCCTCAGCGGCAAAAATATGCCAATTATAGGAATGATCTATATGATTTGTGTGCACATTGTTAGCTTACTGATGGGTGACATGTAGGGTTGCAATGTGTGGCATTTTTTGCAAACTAGGGCATAACATGATTCGTCGTGACTGATTCCATACATACCAGCTTGTTAATTGCTCATGATGCATCACTTGATGCCATTCTTGATCTCGTTCTAAGTGCTGATATCCCTCTGCAGCGAATATATGCCAATTATAGGGATGATCTATATGATTTGTGTGCACATTGTTATAGATGTTACAGGGTGACCAATGTTGGTTGCAATGTGTGGCAGGTTAGTTTCTGCGCTGGTAAACCTATCACAGTGTAACACCTACAAGCTACTTATTTCATTGATCTCCACCAGGTTACATAACATTGTGATCAATCATTACTAGTCTCTTACACAATACAATGTTGTAGAATTCATGGGATATGCTATGTATTTCGTAACAGAGTCTGATTGCTTGTTGCATACTTCAAGGTTTATAGAGTATAGGTTGTGACATGTGGCATGTTTGTTTCCCCACTTGGAAACCTATCACACAGTAAAGCATACATGTACACTGGCGGTCAAAAGTGGTTACGCACAAAAACCTTTAACCAACCAGATCTCGAGAACCGTTCAGTTCATCATTTGCGTCATTTTTTGCTGATTTTATATTTTACATAATATTGATCTAAAGAACTCAACAGGAATATCATAGGAAACATGGATGGATTATTTGTATTGGATACATGTGGCGACTATAAAAAACATGAATTTTGTATGAGTCTTGGTCGTTTGATATAATAATTAGGTTTTGCCTGTATTTAAGCATGCACAAACATTTTGAACACCAGTGTATCTTATTGCATAAGCCTGCATTAGGTTACATGATATACAGGCAAATCAGAATCAGAACAAGTAACATGGAGGTTTTGACATGTGTCAGGTTTTCCCAGATTGTATCACATTATTTTGTTTGTTCTGTAATACATAAGTGGTCTTTAAATACAAAGTAAATGGAGTTTTTGTATTTATGATTTAATTGTATATTGGTGCTCGAAAGTTGTCAAAATCTTTTCCTGTTTTGTGTAACTTGTCCATTATGAAATCAAATCGTGTCATCTTTTTGATTACAGTACTGGACAAAGCAAAGTTCATAGAGTTTGATGATATCACATTGTAAATTTTATGTATTTTTTTTTTGTTGTTGTTATATGAGTTTGCCGTTACTCGGATTATTCTTGCTAGCTGGGATATGATTTGCAGGTAGGGGTTACTTCAAATCTCAATCAGCAGTTCTTTATAGACATTTTCAAAATCCATTCGGAAAATCGATCACATGGCCGTTTTAACAACCAATCACGTACGAGCTCATTAGCATATATGTTTTTGAATTTTTTTTCTCGCTTTTTAAGTGCAATAAAAGTGAAAAATAAATAGAACCAGACCCATACATTATTAGATACACTAATTCTGAACAGCTTTTCGCTGATGGTACCATAAGCTCACCAACACAAAGGGTGAAATTTTCATTTGAAATCGGCTGATTAAGCTTAAGATTTCAAGTCGCATCAGGGCGATCACACTAAAAGTGAATCTATAGTGCTAATGCTAATTACAAGTTCGAATTTGTACGCAACCAGTTAACGAGAACGCGAACATAACATTCTGGTTATTATCTTGAAGAGTCACTTTTTCTGTCGGCAATTGCCGGAAAGTGTTAAATCAGCTTCGGAAATTCTCGGAAAGTCGTGTTTTGAAAAGGTCTATTGCTTGTTGCTGTTCTGAACAATGGCAATAACCCAGAACTTGAACAACTTGGTTCCGACCATGCAACCACTGGTTAAGTTTTGAAGTGGCCCCCTTATTATAGTGTTAGTGTATTTACATGTTATTGCATTATCAATGCAAGATATTGCATTTATACATTACTCTTAAGTAAAAATTAATTATGTTTATCTATACCAAAATCATGGTTTTATGAGTATACATAAAGAACTAATATGTACAAATTGGTGCATGAAATGAAAGGAAACTTACTAGAGTTTTTTTTGATGAATACCTAATGCAGGTTTAACGGGTGTTTTTATTTGCAAATCATGCTTATCAATTTCACCTTTCTAGAATGAGACTTAATATAATGTTACCAAATTCACATTTGTAAAACAAGACTTAGCACAATTTTACCAAATTCACCTTTCTGGACTAAAACTTAATATGATTTTACCCATCTTTCTCCATTTATAAGAGCTATATTTCATAAAAACACATTTGACTTTATCTTCATTGACATACCAGGGAGACAAGAACAATCCAGAGAAATTTGCATATTTAGGACATAGTTTTTATTCTGGAATTTGATCTTTCACTACCTGAGTAGATCGTTTGACTTGACACAATTCTTAAGAGTCTGTGAATAAGAACAATGTAGTTTCAGTATGATTCCTAGATGTGAAGTTTTTATTTGGACCTGTGTCTTTGAAAACCAAAATGAGATTGTGTTTCAGTTACTAAAACTAAAAAAATATGAAATGAAATATGGTTTTTATCAGAGTCCTGCCGATATGCATCAATCGATGCCCATGGACGCGCAGTCTTTACACGCGCTATGCACAAGGAATAGTGCATGTAAAAGACTGTGCGTTGATCGACAGACTCTAAATAAACCATTAATGGGCTCTTAGAAAAATAAGAAACTTCATACCTTATGAATTGCCCAGTATACTCTTTGCAGTCATTGTAAAAGGACTTAATATTTTTTGTATTTAGTTTGAATTACACATTTTGCATGTTCATGTTATTCATATATTCTGGCAAAGGCTTGTATGGGTATCTTTGTGTGTGATGTAGCTTCAGAGCTGTATTAGCAAGTGGCTATTATGAACATAAAAAGGGACCTGGAGGTTGGTTGGCAAAGTTCAAAATCCAGATGGAAAGATGTATGAAATATTATATAAAGATGTAATGTGTAATCTTTTTGAGCAGGCCCATCCTTGAGGGCTAGTCTCTGACAACATCTTTTCTTAAAACCTCACTGTAGAGTGTTTTGTTTAACAACTGTTATCATGGGAAAAGTCTAATAATGGGCCAATTTTTTGGTGGTCACAAGTGTCTCGATTTTTTTTTTTGAACTTTGGTTCGATTTCTTCAATGGTTGCATAATCTTAAGAATGATAAAATGATCCTATCAGAAACCAAATTATCCCAAAGATTTATTAAGAATTCTTAGTCAATGAGTGCGATTTAACTTCCTAATAAGGAAATTTGGCCATCCATTATGAGACGATAGATGACAGTGCGTTCAGCGTGAAACGC
>JXSR01S022570.1:53119-66479 GCA_000969725.1 Ophiothrix spiculata
GAGCAACATGTACGAGCCGACAACTGGCCCCTTTTGCCGCGGCGGTACACATATACAAACTTACATATTTTGAAAAACTAATGATTTAATAGCTGAAATCTTACTAGAAAAATTGTGCAAATTTCAGAGGAAATCATTCAAATGTCTTTTGCTTGTACACATCTTCAAATTACAAATGGGAGTTCCATTTTTTTTGAAGTGAGGTGATACTTTTTTGGTTGTCTTTATCAAAAACGTGAATGCAATCCGAGCACGTTTATGAAAATGCGGTAGTTGCAATGAGTTTGAAGGATCATTTTTTGTTTGCTTCCAAGCATTCTCTTAGCGCAGTCAAGCGTAACCAGGATATTTAATCGCCTGCTTTTCATATACATATACACATTCCATACGACTACTCAACTTGAGTGGTGAAGTGACCTTGACCCAGGCGTTGTCAAATCAAATTTGACCTAAAAATCACGTTTTTCGACCCATCTGTGTTGTTGCCCCCTACCCGTACGTGAGGGGGTTGATCCCATTCGGTGCTCAATTTTACACTTAACTAGATCACCTATCAGATCTGACCACAAGCAACATAAGTTTCCCGATAGTTTCCTTATAAACAAACACCTTTTGAGATATGGCTTAATGTGTTTGTGTGGAAATACTTTAAACCGCTTGTGTATATTGTACGCACGATGTAAGTACTTACAACATGCGCAACTTACAATGCATGCAACCACTCAAAGTCTGGCGTGTTGTGCACACAACGTACTTACATTGTGCCATCATCGTGCATCCTCCCTGCGTTTGCCACGTTTTTGTAGGAAAAACAGAGAGAACGTACAAAAATACAAGATAGATTGCGAGTTCATTTTTGGAGAGAGACACTATTATAAATTAAGGTCAAATATTTAAACACCAGCTGCTACTGGTAACCAAGAGTGAATAATAATAATCTGTGGTGGTTTTTTGTACCTCAATTTTACTTTTGACCCGGGGAGATAATTATATGCCTTGCCCTACACCTGTAATGAACCAGTTCAAAGATTTTAACACCATAGAATGTTGATACAAGACATTTGATTAGATGAGAATCAGCAACTGTTGCTCAAAATAGTTTAAACTACAGAGATACATTTCAGGCCTGCAATCTTGTTTATGATGTGGGGGAAGTGTCTCTCTGCCATGGACTAACTGGGGGGAATGGCAGATAATGTAGGTAAAGTGAACTCCCTTGACTCATGAGTAAGAACCTAGGCCATGTAGGTCTAGTCAGGCAAGCTAGGAAGCAGCATGTGGGGAGATTAGCTGTACAAACAGTAATGGTCATGGACACTGAATCTCGCAAGGCTGCGATCGCTTTGAAGTATACGCTCCTAGTGAAATTGAAATACGAGTAACTCCCCCGGTGTGAATAGTGTATACGTCTATGAGAGCGCACCCTTGGAGACTCTTTGGATGCCCCAATATATTGGCTGCCTAGGGGAGGGACAATCACATCACAATTAACGAAATAAAGTATACAAGACTCACTGCATGTTTTACATCATGAATTTATTCAGAACCTTCTGATTATAACAGATGAATGAATTTAGTAGTGGTGCCTTCATTGAGAGTGCCAGCCGCATCAATGGCTATCAGGAAATATGGTCTCATTTTACATTAGAATTTAGGTTTGGAAACAGTGATATCAAACATTTTTTCAATTTAAATTAATAGAAACCTGAACATAAATATCTATGTTGATACGCCTACCAAGTCATCTCAACTATACTGGTATCTTTACAGAGTGTAGTAAGCAACTAGACCCCATTCAGCAATGTGGTATTTCAACAATACCTGAATATGAAACTCTCAAATATAGGTACCTTTCTTAAAGATTTATCAGGCATTGCTTTAAAACCTTCAGTTGACCAGAACGACAGCAACAGGTTGTTTCAGAACTAATCAGTTTCTGAACCCAAATGTTTTTCTGAATAATTATACACCGCGTGTTTATTTGTCAGAATTGGAGCAGCACTGTTTAGGCAGGGCGTGCCACATTAGTAGAGGTCTAACTGCCACTACGCTTTTCATGGTTACCCTTAATGAAATCCATGATGTGGAGGGAAAAAGGTTTTTACTCACAATAAAAAGCCACAAATTCATGCCTAGTTCTGCACTGCTGTTCAATATCGAGACACTTAACACGTTAAACTCTGTCACACCACAACTGATTACTGAAGCACAAAGAAATACCAGGGTTTTTTCATAAAAGATGGGGCACTAAATATATAGAGAGAGTGATCTTCACATCCAGATAATCATCAAAAATAAACACATCCAAGACAAGCGATAGAGCTGACGAGGATTTCAGATGTTTAGGAAAGTCTAAATGCCTTCTGATGCAGTGTTGTACCTTTGGTTCTGTTTAAATGAAATAATTCACCCACAGTGTTGTACCTTCTGCCACCGAAGGCTGTTTGCCAATGATTGGGCCCATGACAGATCCAGGGAACTTGATTGCTTAATTTCTCTACAAACTGAAGACAACAAGTGATCAATTGTAGATCCGAATTGTAGTGCAGTTGAGCTAATCTGGCCATCAAGCAAAAACAAAATGCAATTACTAGTTCACAACCATCATGAGCCAGTTGTATTTAAGTAATGAGTGTCATAAAGGATAAAGGAATGGAGAAATACGCATCGTACACTAGAACATTAATAACAATCAGACAAATCACAAACAGGCCAGGATTTCATTTTATTGGAAAAAAATCCTGGCCGAACATGGACTCGAAGCCCGGACCTCTCGCTTGCAGTGCGAGCACTCTAACCACTTAACAACTGAGCTATTCGGCATCTCAGATAAACCGAAAGTTTAAACAGCTTCATAAAGGACTAAAGGTATACAACATAGAACATGTATCACAACTAATCTGGGTGCTATGTTTGCTGAAAAACTCATAATGGAATAATCACACCCAACATGCAGTTATAAAGCTCATCCTCAGAGCTGTCCTGAAGGTTAATGTTGCAACTTTTCAGACTCTCGGAGCCCCTACCCAGATAGCAAAGCTTAGTTTGCCCAACGTTGGACCATGCATGTTTGAACCCATTAGAAATAGGGACATTTTATTTCTAAGTGTCAAAATAGATGGCGCTATTCATAAAAATTCATTTTTGGATGTGGAAGAGATATGCTGGTGTGTACTACCGAAATTAGATATGTAAATGAAGCATATGACCTCAAGAAAATTTAATTTATAATTTTTAACCAAAATCTTCACAGATCAAACGACATAATCGATAATCAAATATAATCAATAATTTGAAATATGTATAGCGCCCTCTTTTTTGCACAATTCTAAATTTACAAAAAATACCAATAAATGAGCTCAAAATTAACAAAATTTCATCCAAAATGATATAATATTTTTAGAATGGGTTCAAAACTTTAGTATGCAACACATTCCAGCTATTTATACTGCTTTCTCAACGTTCTGTGAAGAAAAAAATGAATTTTGGGTTAAAAATTAATAAATGTCCACTTCAAACAACAGTGACCAATGTAGGCAGTTACGTTGGGCCAATGTACGCAAAATGACGTAGGGCCCATGTCCTTTTGTCCGTCGGGCCATCGTCATTCCTACATTGGCATTCTGACTGTTGGCTGAATGTTGGGCCGATGAAAAGCCGATGTGTTCCCAGATAGCAAAGTTTGGTTGACCCAACATTGGCCCAATATTCAACCTACAGAATGCCGACGCAATTCGACGTTGGTCCTACATCGCGCCAATAATGACATCGCACCGATAGGGGCCCGATGGACAAAATGACATGGGCCAAATGTCATTTGCCAATGTTGGGCCAACCAAACTTTGCTATCTGGGTAGTTATTTTCAAAAGAACATCAAAGAGAGCCATTGAGAGAGTACAGAGACAAGCAGCATGATTATGTAAAGGTAACTACAGCAGAGAAAATGGGATTATTGTCAACATCATTTCTGGAAAAACTGTGCAACAATCAAAGCTCTTGCCTCCCTCACTAGTATGTCAAGTTTTATATGCCTTTGGCACGAAAGAACCAATTAAATGGTTCTCATGAAGCTGTTTAAGTGAGCATAAATAGAGCAAAACAAAGGCTAAAAGCAATTTTAAGTTAGGATACCTCATAATAAGAGTAGCTTCAAATTGTTCACTTGGAGCAACTGAGGAGAGCAATTAAAACAAGCACCTTAAAAGACAATCCATGCATGACAGCATAGAACACTGCATGCTGCATCTGCAAATTTGCGCTGGCCCCCGACCCCGGGCCTCCGAATTCTTATTCTCTCATAACACCACACATCCCGACAGCGTGAAAGTCCTTATTTTGAGTGTTCGAAGGTGACATGTGCATTGATATTTGCGCAGCTTGACAATGCATAGTTGAACTTTGTGTGTCTTACAAAGTAGCACAGTACACATTTTAGATACGGTGCGCATTTGGATAGAAAGTGTGAGAAACCAAGGTGTTTAATTTCCTCAATCAGAAATGAGTAATTATGATCAGTGAGGTTTTACCAACAGTATTTGGTAAGCATATCTATTACATAAGCATGGTGTCGATAGCAAAAATACCAGTGTCAAGAGCAAAGCTGGTTACCATCCCGGGGTTACCATTAATACATGCACTATGCCCTAATCAGGGATGTAAATGACAAAACGATAAAAGAACTGAAGAAGTGAACGTAAGACCTGAAAATGATGTAAAAATGTCACTAACCATAGGCTGAAAATGAATAAACAGCGTAAATATTGACAAATGGAACCCGCAAGGGAAAAGAAAGTAGGGGAGGCCAAGAAACACCTGGTAGAGGACATGGGAAGAGGAGGTGAAGAAGATGGGACATAACTGGCACTCCATAACCAGACTTGTCCAGAACAGAAGCGAGTGGAAGGATGTTGTCTGTGGCCTATGTTCCTCCGGGAGTTAACAGGCATAAGTCAAGTAAGTCAAGTATATTGACAACAGATGCCAGGCTCTGGCCTGAAAACTGGCATCCCTGCCTCATGCATGCCAACCTTACAAGATGTAGAAATGAGGACAAACATCTCTGAATTATTATCATGTTATTGACCTGCCTTTTTAAAACTTTGTCAAGAAGAACTGTACTTGGTGTACATTATGGATTTTAGAACACTAATATACATGCAAGTCAATTATGCTGACGCATATCAAGGAATTAACAGTAGAACACAAATGAGTGACCACTTGTACCAGGACAGCGATCCGACTCCATGTTTCAAGGAGGTAAAGAAGCACCCAATGGGAAATCCAAGCAACCATGACAGTACTTTTGGAGAAAACACCCCACTGCATGGGAAACTGCTTAGCAATATTTATAGCTTCTTCGACCATGAAAACTTTTACTCCAGGTTGGTATACTCATTCATTATTCAACAAATACACTCACAATGTGGTTTACTTTTATGTCATCCTGTGTGGACTGCCCGGCTGCATACATTTGGGAAACTAAACGTCCCCTGGGTACTAGACTGAAAGAACATCATTCTATGGAAATATCTCCCATCAAGACTCACACCAATATCGGACATTGTATGCCCCCTGAAGATACCAAGATCATAGACAAAGACCCTAATTGGTTCACCAGGGGCGTCAGAGAAGCAGCACACATCAAGATACATCAGAGCTCCCTCATCAGAGACGATGGCCGGCACCTGCGGTATACGACCATATTTTGAAACGCTTGGCCAATCAAGATTAAGCCAGCGTTTCTAATCCTTTCCAATAGCGCCCCCGTTCGTCGGGTTGATAAAGGTCTAGCGTCATGGCGGATCGAAAGCTCCCCAAGGTGAGCATAATTCTATGTTGTGAGAAAGAAATAATTACTTTATCAAGTACACTCACAATTCAAGTAAATTGTACCGTAACACTAAACATGATAAATCAGCAGATCAACCATTCAATTACGGCATTATAATCAATTTCATAAAATCATTTTGTTTATTCATGTCAAATGCATATCAGCAAAACACAAAAATTGTAATGCTGACAACTTAATGCCAAGACAGTAGTTCACCACATATTTTGAAGCAGTTAGCCTGTTTTAAGGAGGGAATTGAAAGAAGCACCCCTATGGAAAATCCAAGAAACCACACTTGAACAGCAAGAGGAGAAAAATCGCCTGGCAAAGGTTATTTACAGCTTCTCGGCATATATCTATATGCCTCCCTTTGCCATCAAAGTCGTGCAACTGCATTTGCTGTAGAAGAGAGTAACAGTATAGGTTACTATCAACCTGTACAAACGATACACATAGCCCACAGCAATTACATAGCACTTCTTTGGCGATCAAGTAATTTTTGAATGGGGATATCAAATTGATGCATTATCCAAATAAAGATTTTGAAACAATATCAGTATTGTAGTTCAGACATGTGAGACCAAGACATTTCATTTCAAGTTCAGGATGAGACCATCCGAGACTGAGATTAAAACTAAAACCGAGATCAAGACCTGAAAACACAGATTTCGAGATCATCATGATCATAGACCTTCGATATCAACCAATATCTTGAGAAATGATTCTGATTAGGACATCACCTCTGAAAGCAAATTGAATGACCATGATGTTTTATGTCTCAATATTAAACAGCAAGGCAAATCTAAATTTTGATTTGAAACTTTAAAGTGAGAGTAATATACCTTTTGCGTCCATATCCATGAAACCATATAAGAGCTCCACTGGGGTGTGTTGTCCCACTGTGACAAACGTACTAAGTGAAGTGACACAGTTTGCCATGTAGTGCCTGCTCGCCAAGTGCTGACAAATGATTCTACAAATTCTCACCTACATGATAATAATATATTCATGTTTCCATTACTGAACCATAAGCCACGAGTAAAGATGGTTTTTCTTATTTTCAAAACCTGTTGTTCTGGTCAACTGGAAGTTTGAAGCTATGCCGATGATGTGTCGATCTTAAAGAAAGGCACCTATATTAGAGAACTAGGCCATACCACATTACTGAATGGGGTCTAGTTGCTTACTACAAACTCTTTGTAAAGATACCATAATAGTTGAGATGACTTGGTAGGCATATCAACATAGATCTCTATCTTCAGGTTTCTATTAATCTAAATTGAATATATTTATGATATCAATGTTTTCATCCCAGAATTTTTAGATTATGCAAAATGAGACCATATTTCCTGGTAGCCAGTTTGATATGACTGACACTTATGCAGGCACCAATATTTAAATAATAGGAGCATCTTGATACCAAATGTGGGCTGCTCTGGCAAAATGAGAGGAAAGTAGCAAATCTACATTTTGAATAAATGGCATCTTAAGTACATATAGGGTAAAAAAGTCAAATTTCGTTTTTTTTGACACACACGCCTTCATGCACAAGTGTTTTTCAAAACCCACAGTTTTGAAGGTCAACTTTGCCGGGAAGCGCAATTATTTACATGTTGCTATTATACATTGTTGTAATCAGTATCTTTTAAATCGATTAGCAGATGTTTTTTATTGCATTATTGCAGTGGACTGTTCTCGATCCCTAAATGAAGATTTGAGAAAGATAGTGTGATATATGTGACCCGTCATATCAAAAGGTACCTTAAGGTCGGCATAAGAAATTACGAGATACGGGCCATTGAAGCTGAGCATAGTCAAAAATCACGTCCAAGGTCAAATTTCCGATTTCATCAGAAATGTTACCTTCGAAGTGTATTCTATCATATTAATCAGGTTCCAACATCCAAAACATAAGACAAGTGTTTTAAAAACCGAGATAAAAATCCTTTCTCTATTCAAGTTTTACCAGTACAGAAACTTTAAACTCGATTATCTCAGAACTATAGTTTTCTGAATCAACTTGATGCCTTTTACCAATTTGGATGTAACTTTGCAACCAAACATCCAATAACCAAAAGCAAGGTGTCATTTCAAAGCTTAAAATATAATCGTTCAGATGAGACCAAAAAATCAATTTTCATTTTGGGACCCTTAAGGTACCTTTTGATATGACGGGTCACATATTATATATCATTCAGAAGCTGATACAGTGTGTCCCAGAATAAACCTTACAATCTTTGCATGCAATTTTCATGGGTTTAACGGGTGGTCAGAAAGTATGTAAAGGCTGCATTTTAAAGCCCATGAACTGAACTTTCAGATATCGTTTGTTTTATTTCAATCGGTAATGTACAACACAAATTATGTTTTGTCAAAAAATTGAACGTAAAATTTGCTGGTCCAATTCCACGAGTTTGTAAGTTCCCCTTGAATGTTCACTCAACAGTAACAATATTTACTCATTCACTACGCACATGCTCTCTTTTATCTATGCTGAAAATATGAACAAATTTGATGTAAAAATTAGACAGATATGATAAGTTTTCCAAGGTGACCCATTTTTATTCCATTCAGAAACACCCTTACTTTACGGCCAATAATCATGAAATTGGACCAGACAAAATCCACCCAAAAGTTTGATAAAACATAACTTTTGTTGTATATTACTGATTGACATGAAACAAACGGTATCTAAAAGTTCAACTCATGGGCTATAATATGCAATCTTTACATACTTTCTGACTATCCGTTAAACCCATGAAATTTGCACGCAACGATTGTAAGGTTTATTCTGGGACACACTGTATTACAGAGAATTAAAATATGTCAAACTCGATTTTTAAATTTGCGACTTTCCTCTCATTTTGCCAGAACACCCGTTAAATACATGTTAAAAGACCATGTAAGTTTACTATGACACTGCCAAGCTTACTAAATACTTATTTATGTGACCATACACCATGAACGCAGCGTTAATGCGGACTCGCGTCATATTTATTTTACTGATTTTTAAAGACCATGTTATACGAAATAATATACCTTAATGAACTTTACTTCACATCCCTAAGTCAAGCAAATTATGTTCCGTGAATTAAAGGTTGTCATTGTACTCAAAGATCTGTAAACGTATTCTTCTTTTGACAGTCCTTAAAAATGTATATTTTTTCATAGTTCAACTTGTTTTGGTGGAAATGAAACACTGAAGGTGTTTGAAGAAAGTGCAAATACAGCCCAATAACAACTTTGCATGTATCTTTCATATAATGCTAAATTAAGTTTGCCATATGTCTCATGGTGACTCATTCTCCGATAAAGCGTTCATATTTGTTCTCAGAAAATTCTACTAATAACTCATGAAAAACATACAAATCATAAACTCTTATGGTTTCTGAAGAAGAAACAGTGCATGAGAGATTTGAAAAAAGTATTTTTTGTTAAACTTTGTATTCCCGCCTCTTTAAGATAACGTATCTGTCATAACTTATATGTTTGATTCTTTTCCAAATCGTACGTTAATCATGTTAGTGGGGAAAACTGCATAACCAACTTATTTTTTAAACTCGATGAGTAAGCTTTTACAATAGTAAAATAATGGTATAGCATACCCCTTTGTAATGCATTGCATTTTCACAAGGGGTAATAAAATGTGCATAACGTATCTGTTGCGGCTCTAGCGTAACATATGGCTTTTTTGACATTAATATGCTGGAAAGTTTTTTACTTTAAATACAATTTTGTATATATATAACACATAGGTCAGTCTGATTGAACACATTTGGTAACATCCATACATCTACCTCATTATTTTTACACTTTTTTGACCATTTGAAAAATGATAAATTTTATATTTTTTAATTAGAGCCTAATACAGACTGTTAAAATGTACATATTGTATGTGACCCGCATGCAAGTGAAAAGAGAGGGCCTGCACAGCTGGCGACATGGGCAAAACAGTTTGGGGCTGAAGAAAGTCAAGCGATTTGCTAACAGAAAGCTCCGCATAGGTAGGCTAAAAAGACTGTTTTGTGAAGTTTAGAAATTGTCAAACAACTTCTAATTTAATAACATTTCTCTTATGTGTCTCATCTATAAACTATACAACTAAAATAAATTAAAGTGGGCGTAACAAATTTAAACATACATATTACATAATATGTCAGCGACATGAAAATGGCAAAGTTGAACGCTTTATCGGAGAATGAGCCGTATCATATAGTAGCTCGTTCCTGATGACGGGTCACATTCTACCAACACTCACATACTAAGTGTTGATGTACATGTATTCGGAGATATTGCCTCTTTAACTCTATTTACATCAATAGAAAATAATTATGTAATTTGAAGGTACAATATGTAAGAAAATATTTTTTAGTAAAAATTTGTAGTATTCACAAACAGAATTCCTTCCATTTAAAATAGATATTAATCAAACACTGGAAATAATAATTATAGCAATTACGGCTACATTTTTTATTTACATTTTCATTTGCTTTGATTGGTGAATAAACTGCATTTCGTACACATTTTATAACTTTCAAATATTTTATTACAACAAATTTGATGGGCTCTCCAAAGAAACTTGATTCATCTTCATTGACCCATCTTCACATTATATCCAAAGTGACAAAAAGGTGAATATTCGAGACCTGCTCTCACCTCGGGGCTCCTTCAAAAGAGTAGAAACTTGCAGGGGATGCGTATGCGAGGGTAAACGTCATCTAAAGAGAAAAACACCTAAGGGAGATCAATTTTGTTAATTTACAAATTGTAAATATCATCCATATACAATAATGTATAGGTACCTAATATCACTAGTAAACGGCATATAATTGAGAGTATTTTGCTATTATAGGGCGCAACTTAATGTGAAAAATGGTTTGAAGGATGCAAATCGGGTCCGGGTTCGTTTTTGTTTACTGTCTCTGATTTTTATCTCCAAAATGTGAAATGTGACATTTCATAATATCATTTGATAGTTGAGACTATTACAAATTCAAATTCTAATTACACCTCAAAACACAAAATATTTGAGAGCAGATCTCATTAAAAGAATATTTGAAATAATGATTATGGTGAAGAGAAACATAAATTAAAGACAGCTATTGCTCTATTGATTATGAAAGGCATTGTGCCAATTTTAATTTTTACTTAAATTCTTTATTTTATATTTACTTTATAATTTATTCATTACTTTTCATTATTTATTTTTTCAAAAGTTTATTTATGTATTCATTTATTTATTTATTACCCGATAAATTTTAATTTTTGATATTATATTATATTTTATTTTTCAAATATTATTTACTTTACACTCATTTAACA
Source organism: Ophiothrix spiculata (assembly GCA_000969725.1). Classification (NCBI taxonomy): domain Eukaryota; kingdom Metazoa; phylum Echinodermata; class Ophiuroidea; order Amphilepidida; family Ophiotrichidae; genus Ophiothrix; species Ophiothrix spiculata. The sequence goes on from JXSR01S022570.1 coordinate 64,273, forward strand.
ATTTCTTTTTAATTTTTATTTACTTATTAATTACCTAATTATTTATTTCCCTGTTCATTGATTTTATTATTCATTCGTATATTTGTTATAAATTTATAACTGATTATGGGTATTCTAAGTGATTCATAAGTATGAAGAATTAAAAAGATAAAACTGACAACTGTAGTATGAAATCAGTACATTTGGAAATTAGAGAGTCACAATCACCCTTAACAACATTCAATTTTCAACATTCAAACAAAACTTGGTAAATTAACAATATAACAATTAGATAACAATCTTTTTGAAATAAGAATCTGTTAGACGTATCAGCAAATCCATGGAGTATAATTGTTCCATAAAAAAGAAAACTGAATATCACATAAAAATTAATTTTAAAAAAATAGTACAACTTACAAAAATAGTACAACTTACAAAAATAGTAAAATTTACATGAAGTACATTTCATTTCAGCACCTGGAAATTAACCTTGTTTTAAATGATGTTAAACATTTTTAGTAAAGCATTAATTTCTAAATTCAGAAACATCTAGATCTGTAAAACTTGCGTGTCATTTTGAAGAAAAATAATCATTTCATTATATGAAACTACATATTTCTTGTCTGACATTCTTATTTTTTAGTTTCATATAAAGATCTAAAAAATATTTAAGATTTTAGTTGCTCTTCTCTCCTACAAAAACCTTTTTTTTTTTTGAAAATTGAACATGATTCATCTGTTACTTTTCTACACCTACATCTAAATATATACTCAATATTAATAAACTTGCCGGAGAGATAATTTCTAATTGAGAACATAACATAATGGACGTCAGACGAAAAATACAACTGATAATTGCTGTAATACTAAAAATTAAACTTTCTAAAGCGCAAAACCTATACTTAGCGCATATCTCTGAGCGCATAAACATGATAAATGGTTAAAACACTTATAATACAGTAATCAAAATACAAACTACTGCCGAAGCAGGGATATGTAGACGCGTTTTTTTAAACACCTTGGAATTATTGAAGAAATAATATAGTTTCAATCATTGAATAATGGCTGCTTCATCTGCTTTTGTTTTAGAAATTGACGACGATAATTGTTGTAAGCGTGACGTCAGAATGCACATAAGAACTGCTAAGATAACTATGACAATGATGAGCAATGCCAGTCCTAGTATTACTGTGCCGTTCAACATCAGGTAGTCTGGTTCGCTAATTGGTTGAATGCTATTTTGATGTTCAGCTGCAAAACACAGAATATTAGCAAATGTATTACGTTATAATGAACATTTCAATGTAAATAAATCATTCATATGATAACTTAAGCTAATATCATTGATTTCAATGACAACCTAACGAACAATTAAAGAATGGATTTCAATGACAACCTACCTAAAATGGCAAAATAAGGAATTGATTTCAATGATAATCTAACTAAAACGTCAAAGTAAGGAGTTGATTTCAATTCAATTAAAACGTAACGAAAATGTCAAAATAAGGAATTGATTTCAATGAAAACATAACGTAAATATAAGAAACGACAGATTTATAAAGATGTAAAAGAAGGGATTATTTTCAATGACACCCTAACGAAACTTTCAAAATAAAGAATTAATATCAATAACAACATAATGTCAAAGTAAATGATTAATTTCAAAGACAACAAAATTAAAATGTCAAAGTAAAAGATTTCATTTATAACCATAAAAATGTGTCAAAGGATTGATTCCATTGACAGTTCTAATGAAAATGTCAAAAATGAAGGATTCATTCCAAAGAAAAGCAAATAAAAAATAAAAAGTAAGGAATTGACGTCGATGACAAACTAACAAAAATTCCAAGTAAAGAATTCATTCAAATGACGGCCTGATTAAGCTGTCAAAGTAAGAAATTGATTTCAATGAAAAGCTAATGTGAACGTCAAAGTAAGAAATTGATTTGAATGAAAACCTAATTAATGTCAAAGTAAGAAATTGATTGTAATAAAACCTAACGTGAATGCCAAAGTAAGGAATTGATATGAATGAAAACCTAATGTGAATATCAAAGTAAGAAATTGATTTCAATGAAAACCTTAAGTGAATGTCAAAGTGATGATTTGATTTCAATGACAACCTAATGTGAATGTAAAAAAAGGAATTGATTCTAATGACAACCTAATGTGAATATCAAAATAGGGACTCCATTTCAATGAAAACCTAATGTAAATGTCAAAGTGAT
>JXSR01S022570.1:72658-100329 GCA_000969725.1 Ophiothrix spiculata
AGGAATTGATTTCAATGAAAACCTAATGTGAATGTCAAAGTAAGGAATTGATTTCAATGAAAACCTAATGTGAATTTCAAAGTAAGGAATTGATTTCAATGAAAACCTACTGTGAATGTCAAAGTAAGGAATTGACTTCAATGAAAACCTAATGTAAATGTCAAAGTGAGGGATTGATTTCAATGAAAACCTAATGTGAATGTCAAAATAAGGAATTTATTTCAATGAAAACCTAATGTGAATGTCAAAGTAAGGAATTGATTTGAATGAAAACCTAATGTGATTGTCAGAAACGACATAAATGTTTAAGCAGATGGCTGCTGTCAATGACGCTCTAACGAAAGTTTGAAAATAAAGACTTGATATCAATCACAACATAATGCAAGTAAATGATTAATTTCAATGACAACAAAATGAAAATGTCAAAGTAAAGGATTTCATTTATAATCTATGAAAATGTCAGAGGATTGGTTTCTTTGACAGTCTAATGAAAATGTCAGAAAGTACCAATTTCAATGACAACCTAATGAATATGTCAAAGTGATGGATTGACTTTAATGACAAAATAATGAAAATACCAGGGTAAGGATTGATTTCAATGACAACCTAATAAAGATGCCAATTTAACAATGACAATGGAAATCCAAGTAAATGATCGATTTACATGAGAATCTAACGAAAACATCAAAGTACATTTAGTAAAGAAGGCAAACTAATGAAAAATTTGAAAGGTTTTTTTCAATTATAAATTACCCACATGAAAGTAACCATTAAGGTCAATGACAATCTCGTAAAACATAAAATTTAATTTAAATAACAATCAAATAAAAGTGTACAAAGGAAAGATTTATTTTAATAGAAACCTCACAAAACTAAGGAAAACTAAGTAAGGAATTTTATTTCAATAAAACTCCAACGGAAATGTCACTTTCAAAGACATTCTCAAATTAAATGTTAATGTAGTGGATTGATATCAATCCCTTGACAACTTAGTAAAATATCAAAGTAAAAAATTGACTTTACTGACAACTGCATGAGAATAAGAAACGTTTACAATGATATTCTACATCATAATGATATGTCAAAGTCTAGAAAAGATTTTCATGACGTCATTGAAACGTCAAAAATAATGAAAGGTTTTTATGATGTCAATGAAATGTCAAAGTAAAGGAAAGATTTTTATGACATTATGAAAATGTCAAAGTAACAGACTGGACCCAATGACAACCCATATACTAAAAATGTCAAATTAACCCATTGTTTCCATCCGACAACGTAATAAAAATCTCAACGCAAAGGATGGACTTCAATACCAATCTTATGAAAAATGTCAAAGTAACGGATCGATTTCAATGACAAAATAATGAAAATTTTAAAGTAACGAATTTATTTAAATAAACAAAATAACGAAAATGTTATCAGTGATAGCTGAATACAAATGTCAAAGTAATGGATCAATTTTGATTATAGCTTCATGAAAATGTCATAGTAAAGGTGCGATTTCAATAACAACCAAATGAAAATGTCATTAAAAGATTGATATCAATACAATCGAATGGATTGTCATGATTTACTTCATGGAGATCATGATGCAAATGTCAAACAAAAGACGAACAGTGCCATCTAAAATTTAGGTTTAGGGTTAAGGGTTAGGGTCATGGTTTAGTGAGTTATGGTGCATTCATAGTCCAACGATTTCATCGCATGACGTCTGTCGATACGCAGTCTTTGAACGCGCTGCGAATATTGCGCTATAAATCTTGAAGACTGCGTATCGGTAGACATCGAGCGATGTTGCAATGATGAATTCGCTGGACTATGAACGCACCATTAGGGTCGAGTCATGGTTAGGGTCAAGTTTTTGGTCTAAAGAATACTTTTTCCCAAAAGACTCACTAACCTTCTTGGCAGAGATGCCCCGTCCATCCAGGTACACATGTACAAGCAAATTCACCAGGATTACCGCCTTCATATAAGCTGAGATCAGTACAGGAACCATTATGGGCGCATGGGTTGGGATTACAAGCGTCAATCTTGATATAATCTAACGGAGTATCAGAAGAGAAAAGATGTTAGAATGAGAAATTGCACCTAGTTCCGATATTGCGTACGATTTCGCTTTTCTTTAAATTGCAGCAAATTATCATCAGTGCCGATTTACGACGAACGCAACGTGTATCATCCGTGCAAGAATCAGATTTGTTGGTATTAAGGGAGCGGTCATTTTTCAACAACGGTATGCTGGAATGTCATGTTCACTGCTAGATTTTACATACCTACACATGGCAGACCATCACAATTTTTGGCATATATACTGAAACACGGTCTGTAAGTCATATTGTCGTTTTGACTACTGATTCTGTTCTTAAAACCACCATCAAAATGGCGTCAACACTTTTCTTTTGACGCATTTTTTCGTAATCTCAAAAATCAATTTTGGATAATCCGATATTGTTCAGATATTGGCAGATTACAAGACAGATTACAAATGATACATCAGACTTCCTTTGCTAGCAACGGCAACATAAAATACTCACGAAAATAGGAACTTATAACACTAGATTTTACGACAAAGCGCTTTAAGGCACTATACGGCACTATGATACGGGCACGTTTTTCCAATCTATAGGACCTTTTTTCTGTGATATTATCCACAATATAAATCTCTGTACTGTTTATATACATGAAGGCATTTCAAAAAGCCCTCTGATCCTCACTCTAGAAAAGAAATAGTATTTTCAAGGGTGAGATCAATACGCTGGCTAGCTCTAAATTCTAATAATTATGGATTTACATTATCATGAACAATAAACTTCCTATAGATTGGACAAACGTGCCCCTATGGCGTATAGTATAGTTCTATGTAATCGCAGCCTAAACGAAAAAAAAAAGCTGCTAACAGTAACCCCGTCTAACCAAGCCATTTTCGTAATACGTAACACGTAACCAAACATGCCAAAGGGGGCAACACACCCCTATATAAATCTTTGGAACGGGACCTCCCCCCTATAAACTTGGTTTTGCTATGAATAGGTATATAGTATGGTCCCCCAACAATACCAAGATTACGTAATTATGACGTCATAAAGTATTTCCGAATAGGAAAATCATAATTTTGATCAAAAAGGGTCACCATAATTTTGCTATAAAAGTTCTAAATATCAGATTTTCTATCGGGTTCTTGCTAATAAAAATAGAAATGATAATTCTAGCATGTCCTGTACGTATGGATATATCTTTCAAAATGGATATCTAAAATTTTCCGGGGCTTCAACAACCATGACGGACTAACCTACCCCCAACCTTACGTGGTACTAAAAAATATTGTTTATCAAAATTTCCGAAAAGGATGAAACAGATATTACCCAAATGCCTCGTATTGGCTGCTTTTGCGTTTTTATGCAGCGGGGAACCCCCCCCCCCCCCCCAGTTAGACGAGGGTTAAATGTCTAAATCATCAAATAGGTATCTAGACCATAAGCATGTGAAATTTGAGTTAGATCGGATGATTCAACCCAGGATTCAAAAAACAAAAACAAAAACATGGAGTGTTTTAAAAAAATCACTAAAATGTTAACCATTTTTAAAATATTCTTATCACAATTTTTATTGTAAGTGAAATCAATAGTCAAGGCTAATGTATTATCTGCAGATTCAACTCTTTATGTATTCCAAAAATTGTTATCATGTGTTAATGTAAAAGTGGGTAAAATTTTGCAGTGAACATAAAAAAACCTTTCAAGCTATTCTACAGTAGCCTTATTGGCTGTAAACACCTTACTCAATTTTACGTTTTTGCAAGTTTTTTTTGTACCATAAAGTTTTAACAAAATGTTTAAAGGTAAGAAAAGTATACATTTCCAGAAATGAATTTTCACAAGAAACATGATGGTGATGTTGATTTTTGACCAAAAATCACATTTTTTGAAAAAAATCGTAAAAAACACATTTTTTGGCCATTCGGGCTTCCAACCAAGCTAAAAATAACAAAAATGCAAAAAAAAAGTTATGGTTCAAAATAAACTTGCAAAAACGTATAATTGAGTGACGTGCTTACACCCCTTAAACAAACATGTCTGGAAGAAAACCATGGCGTGCACTACATTGGTACCGGTATTTCATTCATCCAAGGAATATAATTTCCCAGGGATATTATGGATTATATCATATTGTATGATTTTGGCTATAAAGATCTATTTGTGTTTCATCATTCACAGAAACTCTAAACCAAACTATACCTTCGCAAAATAGCCCACCAAAGCCTGGTTGGCAATGACATTTAGCAATGAAGCCATCTTCTTCTAGTACACCTCCGTTCTCACATGGCCAGTCTGCAAACACAAACAATTAAGGAAGAAATTAACTTACGCTATCAGGGCAAGGGTCTCTATGCGAACACGGGTCAGGGTTGCATGCGTTAATCTGAAGTCACTCTAGACACTTTTACCATGCAGATACCTCGTAACATAGGTGCAAAGAAAGGCATCTCATAGGTAATGTTCACACACAACTGGCTAATCGTGTCTAGTTTGCTCTTGAGTCGTGCCCAGGTAGAAGCTAGTCAATTTGGCAATCACGATCACACACAAACGCGCGTTAAGGCTGGGGTAGACCCACAACTGGCATAAACTGTTATTGTGCTCTAACTCTCTAACTAATCATATTACATTAACCATGTGAAAGTATACATTTTTAGAAGGTATTTTATGCTAAACATGACGAGGATATCAGTTTTTTGACCAAAATCGTCAATTTTTGCAAAAAGTGCCAAAAACCATATTTCTCCCCCGAATTTTCTGAAAAGCCAACTTGTTTTTATGATTGTTGTGAAATTTGGAATCTTTTCTAGGCAGAGTTTTTGATATTTTTCTTACTTTTTGAATAAATGCCAAAAAAGGTCAACAATAGTTATTTTTTGCATAACAAATCATGTGACTCGTGAAGGAGACGCGCCGTGACAGCGTGAGTGCCTTGAAATAGCTATTTGTCTCATCTGAGACATTTCTAAATGCATTTACAATCATAATCGCCTCATGAGCGAGTAAGAAAAAAATACTCCAATGTGCGTTTTAATCATATTCTGTACACACATAATAGTTGGGTGGCGTATGTAATCTCGTGTGTTTTAATGATCGTGGGCTTTCAATGATAAAAGCATTACACCTATTGGGAAGTGTGTTCCAAATCAGTGTTCCCGCTTAGGATCTTGGCTTTGCGCCAAAGCGACATAAATCGAAAAATACACCTAGCCATCGACAATTTCGGAAATGTCACCTCAAAAATGAGAGTAGCTTTAAGTATACCGTAATCTGAATAAAAGTGGAATAAACTAACGTCGTGTATAACCAAAACCATATTTTCTCTTTTATTTTGGGAAATCCTTGCGCCAATGTTTGAGTTCCTGCGCCAATTACTGGTCCAAATAACAAGAAATATATTGGCTAGAGATCACCGATAATTAACAACCCTGTAACTCACCCTCAGCTTGCCGACGTTTTCTTCCACCAACAACTGTTAAAGAAGAGTAAAGTGGTAGAAATTCACAGATGAACACAAAATTAGTAGTTTCTATGCAACAACAGGAATAATATATGCCCGGGGGGCTACTTAGTACAAAAGGGGTTATGGGGACGTGCCGCAAATTCGGGTAGCAAAATCGGGCTTTCTGGTATTCCAATCGGTCCTTTTTTTTCGCACAATGTGGTATTTTGATGGTTTTGCTTTTCAAAATTTTCGGAAATTTTCGCCAAATGTCGCAAATTTGGACATTTCTTCTCAAAATGTTAGAAAATTTTGCCAAAATAGAGTAAATTTGGACATGAAAAATGAGATTTTTGATTAAATTTGGCTAAAAATTGAGAAGATTTGGTATATGGTTGGGTCAATTTTTCTTGAAAATTGGTATTTGGATGGGTGGCTTTCCAAATTTCCCAGAGGCACGTCCCTACCCAAACCAAATTTGAGTACCCCCCCCCCCGGGAATATATGTTGCTAAACTGCATATTTTAAGGAGTTTCCTATGAACTGACTTTTTATATCGATGCACAATGAAGAAATTTACGGTTATCTTCAGAATGGAAAACCACGTTTAAAACTGTATTGAGTGGTATCAGCCATAAGTAAAATCTCTAACACAATTATTTGATACACTAATTTTATTGGTGCTGATAACGAATCTACAATTAAATCAGTAGATCATCTCGTTTTCTAGATACATGCATTACTGTTGTTAAGTACTTGGAAAGCTTAGTAAAGGAATGTTTACGTTCTTCTATAATAGTAAATGCATGCATCATAGGATTTTCTGGTTTCACGTAATTAAAAGCTTTTTACCATATTTCACAATACTGAAAGGGAAAAGGGGTTAAGATAATACTTTTAATGAAAAGTCACCAAAAACTGTCCTTTTAAATTAAATTTCATAATTTCTTTTGCATAATACTATTTCATACTAGATGATTTGTATCTGGGCATATTTCAGAGTAAAATGTATTGATTTACACACATACAATATATGTGTTCTCATACTCATGGTAGAGTCAAAGGTGTTGTCAAACATATGAAGGTTATATTTTGAGGTGGCAATAAAAAACTCAGTCTTGGATTTATTGAGTTTCAGTTTGTTACATGACATCCAACGGCTGATTTCCATTACACAAGATGAAAACTTAAATATTGCACATGCGCAGTCTCCTGGTATTTTTGGATTGACAGCAACATAAAGCTGAATATCGTCAGCGTAAACATGAAACTTAAGACCGTGTTGGAGAACAATGTTATCGACAGGTTGAGAATACAATTGATGCCCTGGGTCCGATTATCAAACCTTGTGGGACACCATACTGAAAAGACATTGTTTCAGATTTAATGGCGCTGACACAAACACGAAAACTAAATACCAAGAACAGAACGCATTGTTATGGAACTTTGGTTTGCCGGTGCATGTGGATAATGAAAAAAAAACCGGTGTTGTGAATACCGTTATATGACGTCACGTATAAACTTTTGCTGATAATGCAAAAATACGACAGGTGATTAAACAACGCATTCATAATATTGCGTACTACGCACAATGTTTTTACTCACTGATGGAGGATACCCCATAATAATATATCTAATTATCGATGATACAAAAAAATAAAAACAAAAAACAAACTTACTCTGACATATAAATGTAGTTGAGGTGTAGAAACACAATTGTCCTGTAGGGCACGGACTAGATGCACATGGGTTTGGTGCTGTGAAAGAAAAAGCTGATCGTAACTATAACGAAACTACATAACGAAACTACACATATCATAATAATAATGATAACCCAAACGACTTGATAGCTGTTAATGGGATTAGAATTCCTATACGAAACATACATTGAGATTTATAATTTTCTAGCTTGAATCCGAGATGATTGAGAGGATTAAATGGGGGTGAAGTAGTTTGGGTTAAGATTTCCTGACGGCAATGTAAGAGCTGTTTGAAAATAATTTTGATTTAATTCGCATTCAGAATAAATAACATGATTACAATTACATACGACTAATGTCATATTCTCGGAGACATGTTTAACTTACGTGCAGTTTGACATCGTGTTCCAGTATACCCACTGACACAAGTGCATACGTAACCCCCAGTATTGGTTACTGCGCAGTTGCCATTGTTTAGGCAGGGATTAGAAGAACAGGCATTAGAGGCTGAAAAATCAAAAATAAAATAATGTTATTGTCTTAAAATTAATGTTAAGATCAATATTAAAATATAACGAATCATGGGGTCCTAGCCCAGGGGGTCCTAGGTACTAGTTTTCCGGTAATGGTTTTGTTCAGAGTCCATCGATATCCATCGCACGGCATTAATCGAGCATTCGAAAGAGTATAATTATTATTGATATTCTTAACATAACAGTATAACTCATTATTTTTTTTGAGTAACTTTGGAAGTAGAAACTGGTGAGAATGTTTAGTTCTGAATATTCAAATGAGCTGAGCTTGAAACTATCTACTTCGTTTAGCATGCATATTTACAATCTAAGAAGGGTGATCTGAATGTTTACTCTATAATCTTGAAGTATGCAGCAAGCAATCAGGCTCTGTGAGATCTGTGGCATATCCCTTGTATTAACATTGTGTTTTTGTGTTGTGTAAGACTTTACTTCACTTGCAGCAAAGTCAGCATGTTGGTCAGTTTATTCTAGGAACTATTTTGCTATGTATTGAATAACACAGACGATGCCGCGGGCGATTACCTGATAAAATCTGATAGTAATAAAGCGTATCTTCCTCAACCCTGCTTTATAAGGTGGGAGGTGGTGACTGAATACATTTTACTCGGGGGCCGCTCATAGAAAAAAATAGTTACGCATGTTCGTCAGAAAAAAACGTCGAAAAAGGGTCGGATATGTGCCCACTGGCCATGTTGGCGTCGTCAACCGGGGATATCTTCAACTTTCAGGTCACTTTTTAGCCAACTCTTTGAAAATTCTAAGAAATGCAACAGAAAAGGTTTCCAATGTTTTATATTCGTGGTTTTTATGACAGAAAACAGTGCGTTACGCCGGTGAGGGTTCATTTCAGTGTGTTACGCCATCAATGGGTCAATTGTCCATTATGCCATTTGGGGTCAATGTTATTGTATTACGACATGTAGAGGTATGATTTTGAACATTTTACGCCATAATTTAAGGGCTGGAATTTGCTGTTATGATTACCACATTTGGGGTCCGATTTTGAGGTGCTCTGACGAGCTTACGTACCACTTTTTTCTTCGAGGGGCCGGCTGGGCCATTTTGTAATCTTACAAGTTGCCATATCTAAACAATTCAGACAACAGTCAGACAGTTGGCTACTTACGTGCAGTTTGGCAGACGTTTCCCGTGAAACCATTATTGCAAGTACATGTGAAAGTTTGACCGCTAGTCGTTTGACAGTTTCCGTTGTTTTGGCATGGATTAGGACTGCATGGATTAGTTATAGCTGTATGTAAATGAAAAAATGGTACCAAACAGACAATTCATTGGTTTGCATGTAATAATTTGTTCATTTTTTAAACATTCGATGTATACCATAGGCCTACGCGTGCTGTTTTTCATCAGTCTCTGGCAGCACTTTTAAGTGCTGCCAGAGACTGATGAAAAACAGATCATAACTAAAAAGACAATTACACCGATTATAGGACGATACTCTATATTTAACATGTTTGTTTGCATCTGAAAGAGCTTTAGCTCCAGTACAAAAATACTAGTATATTGTATTTTGTACTGCTTGAAATAACCTCGGATGACCTCTGGTCTGGTTTTGGGGAATTTTTGTATCTGACGTTGAAGTTGCATATGAGAGTTGCACATTATCCTTGATGAAGTGTAATTTGGTGGTTATTAAGGTGTGCTCTTCAAAGTAAAAACGCAGATGTGCATTCATAAAGCGGCAGATACTTCTTATTAGCATGCAATTTCACTTCAATACACTCCGATGGTAGAATGTTGTATGCTCTCTAAATGTAAAAGAGTGAATTTCCACTCTTTGTAGGAGTTAAACGCAGGACAATACGTTTTTGAGTGGACAATCACTCTAAAAGGAGTGAAAGGGGATTTTTGATGACAATCTTCTACTCTTTTGGGAGTGAAAATTTAACTTTCACACTCATTTTAGAGTGAAAATTGTCCACTCGAAAACGGATTGTCATTCGTTTAACTCCCTTCACTCCTTTTTGAGTGAATTTTCACTCTTTCCACTCGTTTTACATTTAGAGAGTGTGCATATGTTTAGTAAAGTAGATACTGTCTTTAGTTATGCAAGAGAATTGATCGTCTGCTTACTTCTGCTAGAACTAGTATCGTTCCCCTGATCTCCCCTCCCACGGACCCAGCAATGAGTCCGGGCAACAGCGCGAATGGTAGGCCTATATTTTCACTGAAATTTTTGTTTGATTCAGAGAGTACCAGACATGGTATACACTAAATTGAACATTGAGAGCCCGGAACAAGGGCTAATTTCTGCATGATTTCTCCGAGGGAAAGAAAGTAACTTGCAATGTATCTGCAATACTGCGTTTTAACTTTGTAAGACAGGACTGTCTGGTACTCAAACCTGGATCAAACGTAGAGCAGTTGAATATTTTAGTAAAAGTTGAGACTAGCCTTTATGACCTCGGATGACCTTTTGACCTCGTATTGGTCACGTGATATATTCATGTATATTTGTGCTGGACCAGTGTTTCTTTCTAGCAGTACTAGTAGCAGTATAGACCATTTGGTATTGCTCCCCAATAGATAAAATAGAAGAGATACTTATAACGATTGCATTTTTACTTACGTGCCGACTCGCACCGTGATCCTGTAAAGCCGTTCACGCATTGGCAATTGAAAGTTTGCCCATTGTTGGTGTTGGTACAACCTCCATTGTTCAGACACGGAGCGGATGAGCATGCATTTGCTAAAGCACAATATTGAAATCAAAATTATGGTTAATTTTAGGTAAGTTGTTAAAATTTTTAAATCAGTTTATTAGACAGGATGCAGAATGAGAAAACTAGTTCTGTTTTGACTTGCAAGATATACTAGACATGGTTAATGTTGAATATAAAAATGTCAGTTGCCAACGACGGGATTTCTTTGTCCGGTTATGGTCGTCATTTTGGATTTTAATGTGCACAACACATCAAAAATGTGATAAAAACCAATGCAAACTATTGTAAATAATCGTTGCAAGTGGGGGGGGGGTAGTCACTGGAGACGACCCGTCTCTAAGGCTCAAAAGACCCACTTTTCAGCGTCGCTGCCACCCAAAGACCCCCTTTTTTGCTTTTGCAGTTGCATGTGGTCTAACCAAGAGACCCCAAAACTTTTTAGATTTTTCTCAAACCGAATGCCAAATTTCGCTCACTGAATGCCAAAAATCATGCCGACCCCTCATTTTTTGACCAACGAGCCAGGCTAATATTTTTGTATTTTTCTACGATCATTGAATGCCCAAAATAATGCTCTTAACCAATAACCACTCATTCTTTTACCCTGTGCTGTCACCGAATGTCCCAACCTGTCATGCCTGTCGGAACAGTGGGCCCGTATCCATTTCATATTTGACTGCCCCTACCCTACCCCAGCCTGCAACAGCAGGAAAAAAATGATGCAGTATAGTAACTACAGTATACATCTTTATCTATTACTTTCTAATTGTGTATACCTCCCATTACAAAGAAAATTCAATATAGACAATTGCTTTCAAAATACATAAAATACACGAAATGTTTCATGCCTCCACCAGCTTCCAAAAAATGAGGACCTTCAAAGAGAAAATTTTACATGTTCTTATAAACTTACGGAAAATCTGAAATTGACAGTTTAAGTAAAAATAAAGTGGTGAGGTTCGTTTGATGAAGCAGACTAGTAAAAGTAAAATGACTTTTATGTCAATTGTCATTTTTACCAGAACCAGTTTTCACGACGCTAAACAAACATAAAAATGGCGACTTTGAGATACTTTAGTAAATGTAAAAGTAAAAAAGTAGTAAGGTCGACACTAAGTGCACTATGGTTTTACTTCCGCTCTGGTGGTGCGTGATAGGACGTCAAAGGTCACGAGCCGAATGATATCAGGCTTGTCATTTTTTACCCTTAATGTCCAATCATGCACAGGGATGCTTAAGGTCTACCATACTATTAATAAAACAAAAAAGTATATGTAGGCCCTACTTTTCTGTATGAAAAAGCCAGTGGACTCGTGAATACAACATAGCAATCAGTACAACTTACGTGCAGTTTGACACAGATTACCACTGAATCCATCGACACAATTACACGTAGAAGTGACACCGTCAGCATTTGTTTGACAAACTCCGTTATTCTGGCACGGGTTTGGTAAACATGGGTTCGACGTAGTTGCTGTGAACAAAAACAGGCTTTGATTATTAATCACCACTTTTTAGTGTTTTCTTTAAAAAAAACCCGTTAAACAACAAATTCGAAAAACGTGATTAGTAGAATCAGTCATCTACCGGAGCCTAAAGCAGTAGTGTGTTATTACAAGAACAGTACGTTATCTAAGTAGGATAATAACGATCAAACCAGTTGATAACACGTAAGTATACTATAGGTCACATCAAAAACTATACCCTTACCCTAACCCTAAAGTAAACCTAACCCTAACACTAACCCTAAACCCTAACCCTAACCCTAAAATTCTGGATGGGACCTAAAGTTCACTTGGTCCCATATATGAAATGTAAATGCGATATTCATCTAATTTATCAGAGATGATTATTCATGCAAACTCTTCACTTAAAGGTTTAAAAAAAAAAATTATGCATTTTCTCTTCATTTCAATTGTAATTTGGACCTTAATCGAGTTGATCGTACAATGTGGACTGTTGTGTAAATTGTACTCATTTTTTCACAGTTTTTTTATAATACTTACTCGATTGAAGTTGACACTTATTGCCTCCAAACCCACCACCACAGGTGCATTCATAACTGTTTGTTATCTGACCGCATTGGCCGCCGTTCTGACAAGGAGTTGCTAAACACGGATTCGGTGGAGTATCTGCAATCAATGAAACAATCCAAAATGTAATGGCAATGTCAAATTTAATTGATGGGAATATATTGTGTACATATTGCTCCATTTAAATTGGGTTATATTTTAAATCAATTCGTCTGGGTTAGTGTCCGGTCCTTGGTTCTATTTACGCATTTACACAGTTGACCCATGGAAAAAAGAGATAAGAAATGAGATAATCTTTTTTCCATGGTTGACCAGAGCATAGACGCTACATACAATATATAGACGGCGGCGATCAATTGCGGTATAGTTTATAATCTGTTAAGGTCTGTTCATAGTACGCCGCAACTTTATGCAGTGCGGCAAATTGTACCGATATATCGATTATTATTTGCTGCACCTTGCCGCACGTTGACGCATTTCAAGTTAAAACATATTTAACTTTATTGCGACGTCTCACTGCAGTTTCTTGCAGTAAACTGTGCAGTGCAGTAAAACAACGCACTGCACTGCAGTGCGGCGTACTATGAACGGACCTTAACATAGATTAAACTATATACGTCTACGAATAAGTGTCTGAAGTGCATGCAGCTGTATTAAACTGATGGTTAAGGGCCCTGTCAACCCTTTGTTTTCAGAAATGGTTTAACTCAGCAACGGATAATTAAATTCAAATAAAAGTATACATTTCTAGAAGAGGATTTGCATGATGGTCAGGTCAATTTTGGACCAAATTGTGAAATTTTGGCCCTAATATCCAAAAAAGGTCAAAAAATTGTGTTTTTGGGCCAAAATTTTATGGAAAAGCTAACTAAACTTTGCTTTGGTAAAATGTTGACCTTTTTTACTTTTTAGAACCAAGAAAGCAAAATCTAGGAATGCATTTTGTTTTTTTTTTGTCTTAGTTTTTGAGATATTGTCAAAAATTGGTCCAAAAATGTCAAAAAATCCCACTCCTGACACCATTGTTGGCAAAATATGATTTTTTTGACCTTTTACGGCAATATTTCAAAAAATAAGATGAAAATCAAAAATGTGTTCCTTTCTAGATTCTAAAAAGTAAAATGGTTCAACATTTTACCAAATCGTAATTTAGTTAGCTTTCCCGTAAAATTTTGGGTCCAGAAATTTGATTTTTTGGTCCCAAAATAACCTGACCATCATGTTTAGTATGCAATTCCGCTTCCAGAAATGTATACTTTTATTTGAATTTAATTATCCGTTGCTGAGTTACGGAGCAAAAAACATTTCTGAAAAAAGGGTTGACAGGGCCCTTAAATGTAATATTCTGATCTGAAGCACTATTGTGTTATTTCATAATGTTATAACCCCGCTAAATCATGCCAAACACTTGAAAATCAGTGAATAACCTTTGAAACGACAAGGGAGAATCCCGGGGGAGAATATTGTGACACAAAATATGAAAGGCTTAGTACAATACGAACAGCATCTCAAAATAACAGCTTCAGGGTAATGAACTCACCCAACGCGCCGATTTGGAATCGACAGACTGCTTCATTTCCGGATGGATCAGTGAATGTGTAAATCAGCTCAACAAATCCTTGTGTTCCTGTTTGGACAAACGCACTTGTTAAAGTGTTGCCGAATGGGACTCCAGTTTCCAGTGTTGCCATACCGGATTCGTCTATTGCTGTGGGTAGGTTCCATGTTACCTGCTCGAAAGTGGAATCGCCCCGAGCGTCAACAACAATATCATTTGGACAAAATGTGAAACGCGGTGGTGTCACATCGGTGGTTCCTGAAAATATATAGCATGTTCTATTGTCAAAAGTTGACAAAGTTATCAGCGATGATTAATTGTTATTCTGTCAACAACAAAAAGAAGTTGGTTTTGCATCTCTAAACACGCTAACGCAATTCCACATAGTGCCGGCCAATTCATTTGATTACTTTTGACGCTATAAACAAATATTCTGTTTTTGCAATACTCTGGAATTACATTTTATCTTTACACGGGTAAAATTGTACAATACGTACCCATCATCATAAACACAGTCACGGTGAATTCACAGGTTCCTCTGTTGTCTGCGCCATCTTGATAGACATAACGAACTTGTGTCTGTCCGAGTGGAAATGTATCCCCAGCAGAATGTGTCCGGCTAACCAATGTAGGAGTCGAACCAGAGTTATCTGTAACAATCAGATTGGCCCATGTGGCTGGGGCACTCGTAGTCCCTGTCGAGACCTCAACTTGAACACTTGCGGGGCAATTCGCAAATTGAGGTGGTATTATGTCGCCAGCTATAATATAAAGAAAATACATTTAAGCAGTTAGATAAAAAAGGAAAGTATAAAACAAAAGAACATATATGTACTATTGACAGAGCAAGTGCATATCCACAGAGAGAAAGAGGGCGTTTTTTGAAAAATAAAATTATATAAGCAAGTAATGTTCACTCACTACTCACACACTTATCTATGTACTGCTACTATAGAAACTAACGAATACATTACAATCGCTGAAATAGATTAACTACCATACGATCTTGCTAACGTTTTAATAATTGTCATGACAAGCTACAAGCTTTAGTACTGAACTGAACTGTAAAAATGAAGCCCAAAATTCAAAAATGCCTTGTAGATCATTAACGTATAGAGGCATTATATTCCATCCTGGAATGCCATGTGGCGATGTGGCTCAGTATGAAAATCGGTGTGTGTTCGAGACCCGGTCAGCTAGCCCAATTCCTAGAGTATTTTAATTAAAATGTCCAGATACTTAAAAAATATAAATTTCTGGTCATTGAAATAGTAAAGAATTTTATGAAATACATCCACTAAATTTCAATATCATACCGTCCTTTTTCAAACCTGGGACGCTGAAATTAAAAAAACAAATCTGGAGCCACGTTTTTAGCTAAGTGTCACCTCCTTATATACTTACTTTCAGCTACTGACACGTCAAACAAACAAGTAGCAGTGTTGCCAGCAGCATCGCGGTATCGATATTCAACGGTGGCAGGCTGATTACCATGTTGAAACAATACTCTTGGCTCATCAAAATTAGCGAATTCTAACACGACAATACCAGAGTTATCAGTTGCAGTGGGTTCGGTCCATTCAATGAGAGTGAAACTACCGCCTGGGGTTGTTGGGTTTGCTGGTACAATTAGTGGGCTTGATTGGCAGTTTGTGATTTGAGGCGCAATTGTGTCTGGTCCTGAAAAAAAGTAATGTTACATTGAATTGAATAACAAACTGTAAAGGTTGCTAATATTTTTGCTTGTCAGAATACATTTTTTCCATATGTGATTCTTCTTAAATTGGAATCTGCAATGCCATGTATTATTGTATTGTATTGTATTGTGCGCTGATTTTATTATATTGTATTGTGGTGTTTGTATTGTATTGTATTCGAATTGTATTAGTTACTGGTGATGATTGTATTGTGCTACTTGTATTATATTGTATTGTAATGTCGTGATTGTATTGTATTGTATTGCATTGTATTGATCTGCCCAACATACTTTTTCAAAAGATTGTGAAACATATTTCAAACGGTCCCAAAGTTTTTAGGAGTTCAGTCTGATTATATCAAACTTCAAAAAGCTTTTTGAGATATTGGTACCAGACTTTTTGTTCATTATTTTTCTCATCGCCAGTAATAACCTATTCAAGACATGTTTTGTTTTGCTGACACAAATAGTCATTGATAATACTAAACATTATGAAATTTACACTTGTTACCAAGCATAGCCAACTTCGAAATACAAAATAGCTTATTAAAACTGAAATCTCTTTAGTGATGATTTTACTTTAAACTAAAAAAACCATACCTATGTTGCTGACGACTTCAACGTTAAACGAACATATTGCAGAGTTGCCAGCTACATCAGTGAATGTGTATGTAACTCTCGAAATCCCCAGTGGGAACCTAGTACCAGAGGTGTGTGTAGTTGATCTCCGGGGATCTATACCAGAGTTGTCTGTCGCTGAGGGCTCCGTCCACTGAGCTGTACCACCTGTGGCGTCCGTGGCACCGACTAATACATTTCTTGGACAACTTGTAATTGTTGGTGGTGTTACGTCATCATTTGTAGCTGTCAAAAAAAACGGAATGGAGAAGTTTCAAAATTAATTGTGTACTTCGTCATGTGAGTGCAAGAAGGTCGTATCTGCAATAGCTGCCATTTGTCATAAATTTGGATTGCACACTGTCTAATCTCCAATTTTGATACATGTCAACATTTAGGGCTTAAGTAAAATTATTATAATTTTAAGGTGCAAGATGTTAATTTTTGAATCTGAGATATATGCCAATTTTGGGTCAGTGGTTCATTAAATGGTTCTTCAGGTGACACCAAGAACCACTGACATAAGACAGGGAATTTTGAGGGTTTTATCACATTCTTGTGACAAAGTATAAAATAAAAATAACTTAGGGCAGCCATTGCAGATACGACTTTCTTGCACTCGCATGACGACTTGTAGTAAGTATATGTGTCATTATGTGAGTGCAAGAAAATCGTATCTGCAATGGCTTTTCTAAATTAAATTTATTTAGCATCTTATCACAAGAAAGTGAAAACCCATCAAAATGTCTCTGTCATATATGTCGATGCTCATGAAATGGTCCATCAGGTAACACCGTCAATAACCATTTCAAAAGTATCTGTTTTAAGACTGGCCAATAACCTTTCCACAGTGTGCATTTAATTTTTTTCAGATTTGACTTTCTTCTGCTCTCATGTATAGACCATATCTATAATTGACATACTCCCGCCGTTGATGGGGCAAATCCACAGAATCGGACGGGGAACGGAACTCAGAGCGAGAGCAAGTAGTGTATTTATCATACTTAGCCTCGTTCTAAGTTCCGATTCCCTGCCCGATTATGTGGATTTACCCCATCAACGGTGGTAGTATGTCAATTATATAGATATGGTCTATACCTGAGCTGATGGGACACATCCAGTTTTTAAAGATTTGTGACCTTTATACACTATCGTGCAGTTTGAATTTCGTGGATAACTATTATTTTCTGTTTGTGTGTTGCGGTGGTATTTATACATCATTAAGTTAAAAAACAAAGTAGCGGTGACCGTGTGAGTCAATGCTCTTATTCTTAAGTATTTTTTTATGCTGAATGCATATCGAGGCTTTAACAGCAGAACACACAAAAGTATAGTGCAGACTTCTTGTCACCAAGTTTAGAAATTGTTCAGAAATTTATATACTGTTTTATTTTAACACAATGTTTCTTACAGAATCTTAAAAACTTACAATAGACGGTGATGAAAAATGTACACGTTCCAGCGTTACCAGCATTATCCATAAACACATAAGTGACGGTTGTACGTCCCGTTTGGAAGAATGTATTGGGAGAGTGACTCTGTCGAATCAGACTTGGATTTGGGTCCATCGTATCTGTTGCTGTTGGTTCTACCCACGTTACCTGAGCGCCGCCCTGTCCAGCTATTGCAAACATGGACTGAGATTGAGGACAATTCCTAATTGATGGAGGTATGTTGTCCAATACTAAAATCAGAATGAAAAGAATATTGTGGTGATATTTTCACTTTATTAATAGCTATAAAAACAAAACAAGAAATTGTTAAACTAATTTATGACGGACTTGATGAGCTTCTAACGTTTCAAAAATCTAAAAATAAATTATTGAGTACGAAGCAGGTCCACCATTATGAATAGGCAATACCTTGCCCGTGGTTCTACCGTTTGTTAAGAATTTTAGACATGTTAGACCCCTGTTACCCAAATTTACGAACCAGGGAATGGGATTGGTCTTCCGAATATACTTGAACGTACCACTACACTGTCAGTTAACTTTTCTCCTGGTAGATCAAAACTTAATGGCGGGATTTACAAAAACATGGGCTTTGAATGAATAATATTACACGCGGTCAAAGATCAAAGAGAAATCATTGCATAGTAATTGTTGTGGAGCAATGACGTCACGGGGAGAGGTTCTGTTGGCTACATCTACCCCTACTTACTTATATCGGTCTGACATAGAACTCCTGTAAATCCATTTGGACATGCACATGTGAAGAAACCACCCATTGATGAACATTGTGCTCCGTTCTGGCACGGTGTACTGGCGCATGGATCCGTAACTGTGACGAAAGACGAGATACGGATTCAAAAATATATATCCATATACGTATATATTTTAAATCCCAAGACAAGGTAAAGTAAACCATCTTTTTTAAAAACTAGGCAAGCCGAAAAATATCCTGCAGAATTTCTAAATAAACTATAGTAGCTCATTGAAAATAGCCAAAGTTACTTTAAAGTAAAGTAGTGTTGTCGCTAAGGCCGAGTTGCAAAAGCTCCAAAATGGCGCAAGGCTTTTGAAAAATAAAAATGGTTAGTTGTCCAACTTATGATTTGTGGTAATTAAGAATCCACAAACTAAACGGAAGAGGGTTGTAATTTTCACAACTTGTGTTTTAGCTTCTAAAATAATTTTATTCCATATTTTGTTCAATTTCTTTGCTCATTTCACATGTTATCTGTCAGTGATCGGCAATTGCGAATTGTTGATCTTTCGTGACGTCATCATTTGGCGCAAAGCCAAAATCTCTAGAGGGAACACAGAAACTTGGAAAAGTTGAATCACGTAACCGTCCATAAAAAATTAAGGATTAGAGTAACTTACAGAATGTTTCACAATTATGTCCAACAAAATTATTCTGGCATTGGCAAAAATAGTCTACATCTTGGTCAAAACTGTGATAATCGTTGGCGCATATTCCGCCATTTCTGCAGCCTGGTATGGATGGGATGTTGCATATGTCTAGAGCTGGTACGGCAGCTGGGAAGAAAATGGTTACAGCATTAAACCAGAGGTAAATGTCGAGTGTTATAACCTATTTCAAAAACTCGGAATTAATTGTTACTAGATCACTATTCTCTATTACCTACAAAGACATAATTACACTACATCCCGGTGTAATGAAATACAGTGTGATTTAAATGTCCTAGTTACTATTAATTTGTGTAGAACGTACTTGTACATGTGCGATCAATAAATCATCGATTGCGACTTATTCCATGTAGTTCAAGACCCGGACTCCAGGTTATGAGGGCCACTCAGTCTCATTACACCGGGACAGAACCACAATTTTGACCACACAATTCCTAAATGTTCTATTGAAATTACTGTACAACATAGAACTTGATGTCTTTTCTTGGGATTTTAGACCATTATGGCAACATCCGGTATAACATTTAAAAATCATCTATACCTCTGTAATTCAAAAGATTTACATCTTATGTGAAAAAAGTAAAATGTTTATCCCACAATCTTAATCTAAGAACCCCCTTAGCTCAATTTCAAATGTTAATGTACATAAAATAACCGAAATCCTCCTGCAAGCTTGTTATATCTATAATTTGGTAAATACTTTTTCATTCTACATTTCTGAAGCAATAATATATACTTGATTTCTTGGTCGGATGCGTTCTTAAAATGAAGATAATGGGGCACTGCTGAGTGGCGTATCTTGTGTCCCTCAGCTTGCAAATGTTGGTATTTTAATTAAGCTTCGTTTTCAATTTTTACCAAATTTGCGTCAAATGTCACGAATATGGACATTTCTTCACAAAGCCTTACACAATGTGAGCCAAAAGAGCGCTTATTCCCCGGGCTAATTCAGGACGAACAATGCAATTTTCATATAACATTTGGGAATTCTGGTACATGGATGAGTCCTTTTTCTTGAAAATAGATGAATATTTTTTCAATTTCTCCAGAGGTACGTCTCCACCAAAACCCAAGTTGAGTCCCTCCCCCGGATCCTGATACTCACCTGTTGTAAGACCACAATTTACTCCAGTAAATCCGTTGTTACAAACACAAGTATACTGTCTCTGGAAAATGTTATTTGGCGAGCTGAGGCTATTGTAACTATTGTAGCACTGTCCGTTAGTACAAGGGTTACTCAAACACGCATCAAAGGCTTGCTGGGCAGCTGAAATGATAAGAGCATTTTTTTAATTATCAGAAGAAGGATATTTGGTGGATAGTGGTAAAGCACATAGATTCTATATGGACAAAATATTTGAATCATTTCATCTTGTGTTTTGTTGCTCATGTTTATATAGTAAGTAGTCTTTGTTGAGTTAGGATCCAGTTCTGAGTATGCAACTCAATGTTAAAAAATAATAATAATAAATCGATTTATAAATAAATACAAAATACAATAGATAACAAATACAAAATATATTATAAATAGAAAATAAATAAATAAAAAATAATAAAATAAAAAAAAACATTGACAATAATAATATAATAATGGAATTCTGGGTTAAAAGAAAATAAATAACAAATTACGTAATGTACTCACATCTTAGTGTCCGACAGTTGATTCCAAGGTAGTTTTCAGGACATACACATATGTAATAACTAGCATCCATAGTTAGACAGGATCCCCCGTTCTGACATGGTTGACTAGCGCACGGGTTGTCATTACATGGAATTTCTGAATTGAAAAAAAAAAATCATGAGTCAATGCTCTTAAGTATTTTTTATGCTGAATGCATATCGAGGCTTTAAAAGCAGAACACACAAAAGTATAGTGCAGACTTCTTGTCACCAATATAGCAGATTACCTCCTGTTCTTAAACAGTAAACCTGTTTCAATGAGTTAAAGAAGCAACCATGGGAAATCCATGTAACCATGACAGCATGACGAGAAATAAATCACCTCATTGAGTGGGGAAATGATAGCTTCAACTCATCATCTGAGCACTTCAGTTTCCTTCTGCATACAAAATCTAATATACTCTGACCATGGAATTAGGAGATTATCTCCTAATTCCATGCTCTGACAGAGCACACTTATGTGCTCCCTCAGATGTAGTCTTTACCCAAACGCCAACAGGTCTTATTTACCAGCAGAGCAGAAGATAAAAATGCATGTTACATACTTCAGCGGCAAAATACCCTAATCACAATTTCTCCATCCAAAGATATTATCTTAATACTTAGAGTGGTTTCATCATCATAATCATCATCGTCATCGTCATCATTTTTAATACATTCGTACGTCAAACAAAACATAACTCGGAATTCGGTTGGGTACGGACGCGCGGCTGGAATTTTCGACTACCATCCGTTTTGTAAACCTGAAGAAGCGAAAAAATGCTACCCAAATGTAAACCAATTTGACTTAAACAACTGTTATATAGACTGTTCAATACATTTTAAAGTATAAAAATTGCACCTTAAAAGCCCAATTTGGCAACCAATAGGTAAACCAAAGGAAAAATGGGTCAAGAAATGGTCATTTTTGAAAATTGCAACCGTTATGTAAACCATTTTTCAAATTTTTGAGGGGCCTTTGGTAAACTTGGGAGGTTAAAAATGCAACCGTTCTTAGCCGCGCGTCCGTACACCCACCTTTCCACTTAGAACCCCCCCCCCCGGTATGTAATACTTGTTTTTGAACGGCAAAAACATGGGTTTTCATTCTTAATGGAATAGTTACAAAAATATACTACAAAAATTAACAGAAACGATCTTACCTATTTCACAGTTAATTCCTGCAAAGTCTGCTGGACATCGGCATGAATACGCAAAGCATTCACCAGGAATGATGTTACATTGGCCGCCGTTTTGGCATGGATTCTGGTTACATGGGTTTGGAATAGCTGTAAAGGAAAACACAATGACAATATTATTAGGACTGATAAGCGGTGATAACATCAATGGATTTACATTAAGGCAATTTACAGTTATAAGAGAAATATCAATTAGAATGTCATTCACGGAGTTGTTGAGCCTGCATGGATATTAGATTCTGATTTCATAGATTAACACGTGAAACAAAACATCATTCACAATCGAAGCTATAATTCGCTTTCGATTTCATCACCCAACAACCGTACACACATACACAGGGCTCAATAACCGCAGTCGTATTTAAAATAACCCAAGGTCATGCGACAGAGAACAATAAAATGTCAACTCGATAGCTGTATAATGTAACATACCAATCTCGCAGTTGAATCCAGTGAAGCATCCTTCACATTCGCAGCTGTAAGAGAAACAACTTCCGCTCACTTGGCGGCAACCACCTGCATTCAAACATGGGTTGAGAGCGCATGGGTCTCGATCTAATGATTTGAATAAAGAGTGATATAAACAAAATAGATTAAAACAATTATTTGTCGAATAATGTTAATCAAAATTTTTCTTTTATACGTGTTGTTAATTTCACGATTTTCATGATATTTGTGATTGAGTATTGTTTAATTGTATGTGTAAAAATAATAAAGCACCAAACAAACAAAAAGATTACAACAGCAAAATAAAATATAATGTAATAAAACAAAACATAAGTTTAAATTCATGCTGTGAATGAGCATTATAACTATGATTTCAGAAGACGGGCCAAAATGTTCCTGGTCGTGTACATTATGTTTCACCCAAGTGTTTTCTAGCCATCAATAGCTGTTAAATGTCATGTGTTATAATTTAATGTATGTATTTATATATTTGAAATAATAACTATTCTATACTATGATTGTTCTGTTAGCATATTAGTTTTATGAAAGCGAGTCTTCCTCACTACTAAAGCTTCTCTTTGAATTTATCTACTCTTTACTGCTTTAATCCTTACTTTGGTCACAAAATAATCCCGTAAAACATCCCCCACAAGCACAAGTGTATTCAGTACATCCGCCATTAGGAGTCTCGATACACTGGCCACCATTGGTACACCGGTGATTAGTACAGGCGCTGTAAGCTAAAATTAAGGAACAAAAAGATATGTCCACTTTTTAAAAACCTGCTGTACAACACTAAGAAATAAATAAATTGATTAATGCCATTCAAAAAGTTACAAAATTGCATAATCTAAGAACAATAACAGAATACAAATGCGAAAAATGCTACACAGGTAGGTATGTTCATGTACAAATGCGCGAACATAAGTTTATAAAAGAGCCCCTAAACAAGTTTTATCTTACCTTGAAGAAATACCCTAAACCACAATTTTACGTGCACTTTTACTCAAAACTTTTCCCCCTAAAATTTTGATTTGAAGAAAAAGTCCTTTTGTGGATATTTTGTATTTTTGTTTTAATAAAACACCTCGTTTTGTTGTAAATCAGTGTTTATAGATTCCTAATATAAACACATGCAGTGATTTCTGTGTTGGTCAGCAAAAAATTTATCCTTTTTCCGTGTTTTTGGTTCACGCATCTGTACACCAGCTCAGTGCCCCCACCCCCCTGGGAAAAATGAAGTACTTTTGTATATCGAAAGATAGATATGTCTATGTTGCAAGAACTTACTATTTTGGCAGAATTCTCCAGTAAAGCAAGATGGACAAACACACTTGTATTTAGTGCAATCGTTGGGGTCAGCCATACACTGAGCTCCGTTTTGGCATTGGTTATTTTCACATGGGTCCACTCCTGAAGAAAATAAAAATGAACACAATTGATTTGAATCTTAGAAGGAATATTAAGATGAATTTATCCATTGTTTCATTAGTAAATCATAAGTATTTATGTGTTTTATATGTATTTTTTGTTGTAGGTTTGCTGTACAACAACTAATTTTACGGAAATCTTGACTAGGCCTATTTTTTTCTGGCTCATAATTTCTCGACTTTTTTGAAATAGTGCAAGTTAATATCTACCGGTTCGTAGATTAAATCATAAAGTTCTAAGTAATCCATTTCAAGATCAATTAAGTGCCTGTTTCATTTTTGTAAATAAATAAAGTAACTTACTCTGTGTACAGAACTGTCCGGTAAAGCACTCTGGACATTGGCAGAAGTATTGTGTACATGAGTTTTGAAATGCAACGCAGGCAGCTCCATTGGCGCATTGGTTAGTAGCACATGGGTCATCTCCTATACAGAAAACAGAAAACACATAATGTCAGTTTCTTAAACTATTTTATTTAACTTACTGATTTTACAGGGCAAATCATAGCTTTATTATAGAGTTTTTACTGCTCTCAAGAAATTGAAAAGACCAATTAACAACATTTTCAACAATATACTTGAAACTTGCAAATGAAACACAATTTTGAGCTATCAGGTAAACATTTTGTTTCGCTATATATTTTGTTTCCAAAATCAGAAAACTATCCCAGAAATATTTGTTAATAATTAGAAAAATAATCATAAATCACCTTCTTACATTGGTGAAATAGGTATAACTATTGTTACAGAAGTAAGGATTGGAAAATCTACCCTGCTTTTCTTCAAGAAACTTCTTTGTAAAAGAAATTTAGTTAAAAGGGTACAGATGGTGTTTCTTAAGAAAACATATTTTGTGCCATTTTTCACCAATAACAGAAGAAGAAACTCTATACATTTCAAAAAATTGAAATTAGTTTCACTTCTAGCGTCATAGACAGCATGGTTTAGAGATTCAATTTTGTGATCTGACAAGGCAAAAAACTTCCAGTCAGATAATCCAGAATCTCAGAAAACTCAATTCTATCAGAAGATGCCTGTCGTAGACCAACATTATTCAACCATGTAAGTTGTGAAAATTTTGTTAATTCTTCATGTCACATATAAGGTTTCGATCATGTCTTTACTCATTTTAGTTTCATCTCTAAACTGTTCTTTGCATAGTATAACTCACCTATTTGACAAGTATTTCCACTGTAGCATTCGGAACAGAGACATGTGAATGTAGTTGGGCTCTCAATGACACATGTACCACCATTCAAGCAGGGTTCGGGGAGACACGGGTTGGCTGTGAGATGAAAAAAGAAAGTAAGGAAAGAAAACATATCTGAAATATGGCATCTTAGCATTGAACAAAGTTTTAGCAATATTTTGCTGAAGTCAGTAATGGATTCCTCAATTTCGATGAAGAGTCGGCAATGGAATTCTCAATTTTTCTGAAGTCGGCAATGGAATCCTCAATTTTCTTGAAATCGGCAATGGAATCCTTAATTTTCCTGAAGTCGGCAATGGAATCCTCAATTCTGTTCAAGTCAGCAATCGAATCCTCAATTTTGCAGAAGTCAGCAATGGAATCCCCAATTTTGCTGAAGTCAGCAATGGAATCCTCAATTTTGCTGAAATTGGCAATGAATCTTCAATCTTCAATTTTGCTTAAGTCAACAATCTAATCCTAAATTTTGCTTAAGTCTGCAATGGAATCCTCAATTTTGCTTACGTGAGTAATGGAATCTCGAGATATTTCAAACCTCAATTTCAAACTCGAGATACGCTTAACATATGATGAAGTGCATTGTGCCACTTTTAATAAGAAAGACAGCCATTTGAAAATTCAAAACTGTAAAATTATAGGTTTATTTGGTAACATTAGATAAGCTACACATTTGATATTTTTAGTGTTATTTTGAAATTATGTTTACTTTAGCAAATGTAAAATATTACTAGTGTTAGCTTGGTTAAGTCTAATTTGTAACGAAAACAGCATTTACACAATGATTGTGTTAAAGTATAGAAGATAGTGGAAATTGTTATTTTGCAGAATTCAATTATTTATCATCTTGATTGATGACATTACAACTCCGTAACTCACTATCAGATTTTACTCATTTTTGTAAGTATATATATAAGGAGGAAGATAAGATATATATGGAGGAAACAAGAGGCTGTTCCGTGATAAATAACTGCATTTAATGGCCGTTAATTTCAATAACATTGATAATATTTTCTTGATTAAAATGGTCAGTCCTCTTCCGATAATGAAATAAGCTAATTGAACAGAATAAACGGCTTTTAAAAGCTTGAAGGGTTTTTTTTTCTTTACAACGATAAACCATTGTATCACACTAGCACTTAAGTTTTGTCACAGAGGGCGCTATACAACTTGCACAATTTTTATTGGGATACACTGTATTGTAAAACAGATTGAGATACGATTTTGATTCGGGTTCAATTTCTAGACATCCTTGACGATTGGTTTATTTGTATGTCAATCAAAAAACTGAACTGAATGACTAATGATTTAGGCAACATATATGACAATACTATCATTTGTTATGACCAATATAAGTTACCAAACCTTTAGTGCCTATATTAAAATAAACGCAAGCAATGTTCTGGATAATTTTCCAAATGTAAAAGTTACAGAGCCTTTTGAAAAGGAAGAAAACCTGGATGATCTATTTCACTGTCAATTGTTGTACAAACAAAATTTGTAACGAGAATGGATGAGCGAATAATTTGTAAATCCTGTTTTATTCCTTGCATTGTATTTTGAGAAATACACTCTTAGAAAGAAAGTATCAAATATGAGACAAAAAGGATAAATTTTGATCCTTTTTAGGTATCAAATATGAGCTTATCCTTTAAGGATCAAAGTGATCCAAAAAAGGATCAAAAATTTTGATCCGAAAAAGGATCAAATATTTCTTATAAAAAAGACCTGCAAAAAACATCACACTGAAGTGACGCTAGCAGGGTTTGAACCCATGCCGCACTCATACCTGCTGGTAATTACGAGACCTACGGTCTAACCACTCGACCACGCCGGACTGTGTGATGATATCAACGTATTTATATATGTTACACCATTGTATACATTCCCCGCTGTGTAGTGGATATTGGGTTGTACTCAAATATGAAACAAAAGATACGTTGGATCCAAACGCGGTATCAAATATGAGCTCATCCTTTCCGTATCAAAGTAAACCAGAAATACGGATCAAAACTTTGATATTGTAATCAAAAAGGATAAAAATAAAATGATCCTAAAAAAGGATCAAAAATGATCCTTGTGAATTTGATCCATTTGTATATATTGATCCGCAAAAGGATCAAAAGTGATCCTTAAAGGATCAAAATAAAATGATCCCGGCCTTCTAAGAGTGTAGGATATTTTTAAATTACGGCCTGGTATCATTATATTCGATTTCTATTTAATTGAGTTCTTTAGGTGAAGCACACAATCTCTCAAGACGAATGGAACAGTCGACACTCCCTAAAACTTTTAATGAGGTGACACAAATATAAAAATCTACTTAAACTACCAATGACTGAAACTATAATCAATTCGATGTTCCTAAAATTACGTTATTCCTAGTTCTCAAACATGTTAACATTTGTGTCAACATCATCATCATCATCCTTCGACTTCCGTCGAGATCCATGACACACATCTATTCCAATTATTTTTTATCACACATTGCACTTCCAAGTTCATTGAAGTTCAAGCCAGTATCTCTACATATGGTATTAGGGTACGTTAATG
>JXSR01S022570.1:105570-118846 GCA_000969725.1 Ophiothrix spiculata
TTTTGAAATGTGATTAGCACATATGAAAACACCATATATCAAAAAATAAGAAAAATAAATAGAGGAATTCTATCTGTGCTAGGCCACCTTAAAATCTAAAGGCGAATTGGCAGACGCGAACAATGTCTCAGAGATGAAATCACGGGACTCTGAATGATCCATACGGGGCTTAGATCGATATCTGGTTCTCATTGGAGTCGAGTGTGATAAAGCGCAAAGAGTGGCACTGTTAAGCCCGGGTGCCAGGAATCATGGATACTCTTAACGAAAAGAGTAATCATGGTGGGGCGTACAACTAAATTCATTAAATATATAGGTACAAATAAATGGAAATAAATCAAAATGATTCTTAAATGGATCTGAAATAAATAAAAGTAGGTAAGTATATAAGTAAAAATAAAATAATGGCCTTACTTAATGCTAGCAGTCATTCCTTGTCATTTTCTCGTTTTCTTATCCTTCGATGCATTAGAACTCATTTTTGGACACATTTTTTAAATACAGAATTTAACTTTTTTTTTTAAATACAGATTTACCGTGACCGCTCGCATATTCATTCAACGGACAAACGCGATACCATCCTCGCTCGGGTCAAAAGGTGTATTGTATTGAATTTATGCTTGCCAATCAGGTTCGAGAAAGTTTTTGCTGGAACTTCGTAAACAAGTTTGATTGAGAAAAATTAACAAAAGAAATTACCGTACTTTTCTATTTAGAAGCAGAGATGCCTTTAAACTTGAAAAAAATAAACTCTGGACAAAAGGGATAACGTCATCTGTTTATTAAGGATACGTGAACAATATGTTTTGCTCGATCTATTGAAACGCATTGAATCTCAAATCATTTGGAACTGTCACGCAGACTTTAATTCGTACCTATATATAGGCCTATTGGTTAGAAGTTCGAATCACCTTTGAATTCTATGAATTGCCATTTGAAATATTTGTTGAGTCGTTCAATTTTTTATTGGACATCTATTATAGATAAGAGCTGAAATTGATTCCATCATAGGCCTATAATCTATAATTTCACTCTGCTAATTACAATGCTGATTAAAGGAATGTTAATAACTTGATTAAAAGTGTTAGGTAAAAGAAGAAAAATACCAGCATTTTGATATAGAGGGCTGGGTAGGAATCGAACCATGGTTTCTTGGGTACCAACATATCATCCGAGACCATTGATCTAATTAGGGATTAGATGCCAGCATTGGTAAGTTATTCATAGATAAATTACAAAGTGATTTA
Organism: Ophiothrix spiculata; assembly: GCA_000969725.1. Lineage (NCBI taxonomy): Eukaryota > Metazoa > Echinodermata > Ophiuroidea > Amphilepidida > Ophiotrichidae > Ophiothrix > Ophiothrix spiculata. Next base: position 106,818 of record JXSR01S022570.1, read on the forward strand.
TTGCGCAACTGTTGTACCTGTAGAGTGGCTATTGCATCATCATAATCGCAACGCAGTTCATAGCTCGGATTACGCATACTATGAGATTTATTCCGCTAATGCGATACTAGAGATTGAAAATTCATCACGTATATCGCTTCCTTGCTTGGTCTAGTGATATAGATTTGAACATTATCAAGTGTGGAACATCTACATCTACGTTCGAGTCACATTTTGACTTTTAGCAAAATTTTTATCCATTAGTTTTTATTGTTTTTTAAATGTATTTAGGGCCTATTTTTTATAATTTACTCATCTTTTTATTTATCAAATTATATCTCCATTTAATTTTTCATGTGTATTTCAGTGTTTTAGTAATTCATTTACCTAACACTTTTGATCAAGTTATTAGAAATTTTGTCATTTTTAAACTTTTTATAAGTATTTCAAATGGATTAAATAACGCTTAAGATGCGACAAACGTACATTGGGAGATCTTCAAATGTTTGCCAGTTTACAGAGGTTGTATATACAACTTGAATGAACAGTTAACATCCATTAGTAACGCGTAATAATGCCCTATCACTGCAATCCCCTCTAGGACCGTCCCACCAAAAAAGAAATAAACATGCCCAATTAAACCCTGTAGGTTGACAAATAAATAAATGAATTGAGGAAAAAATGCAAGTTGCAGCTGATTCAGTTGAAAAATAGATCACATATTATTAATACACTTGTTCACAAGCATTCAATAATTAATTGAGGAATAACCTGTTCAAAAACTTTGATAATACCACGACAATCAAATCGGTTATTCACGACAAGCCGACCCCGACAGATGATTTTTAATGGATCGAGAAAAACGAAAGTTTATTCACGTATCGTTAAAAAACAGTAGTTTAATAAAGGATGGCGCTATCCCGTTTGTTCGGAATATATTTGCTCCCGTTTAGAGGCACCTCTGCTTCTATATAGAAAAGTACGGTATCATATAAATGAGACTCATTTCAATACGATAGTTATTTCGTGTTCCTTAGGTCCCATTCAGCATTTTAAGGTTAGGGTTTAGGGTTAGTGTTAGGGTGAGGTTTGATTTAGGGTTAGGGTTAGGGTGTAGGGTTAGGGTTAGGGTTAGGGTTAGTTTTAGGGTTAGGGTTAGGGTATAATTTTTGATGGGACCTAAAGTATACTTTTTTCCGTTTTTTCTCTGCATTAATCAGCTAAAAATAACGCACCAGGGTTTGCGCACTTTTTATCAGTGAATTTCACTTCCCCATTTTCTATTTCTAAGCTTATACTTACCTTCATTCACCTGTACGTCAAACCCACACGTGACAGTATTTCCAGCCTCGTCTCTGTATACATATGTCACACGGTTAGATCCTGTGTTAAACCTACTACCCGATGTGGCAGTCTGACTGACAAGTGTTACAGTGCTACAATCATCCCGGACAATTGGATTAGTCCATGATGCCACGGCACTTCCGGTGTTAAGTGGAATCGTGACGGTGACATCATTAGGTGGAGTGCAAACTGGAGGAGAGCTGTCAACTAGTATTTTTTGGTTGTAAAAAAATAAAAAAAAATAATCAATTTCAAATATAATCATTATTACTGAATTATTTGTAGAATATTTTAGAAATACAAACCGCAGGTAAACGTTTGTATATTAATGACGCCAATATGGATGACGCTTTTGTACAAAACAGGTGTCTGAATTGTGGGAAGAGCTCAAAGCAACCGATTGATAGATGTACCCGGGGGACACTGAGCTATATCGGTGTACACATGCCTGAACAAAAACACGGAAAAAGGGTATTGTTCTTTAACCAACACGGAAAGCACTGCTCGTGTTTAGGGGTCTACAAACACTCATTTTCAACAAAAAGGGGTGTTTTTCCTAAACAAAAAATACAAATTTCGACAAAAAGAGGAAGAAAAACTTTTAGGGGTAAAATTTTGAGTAAATCCTTGTTGTAAGGGTATTTCATCCCCGGGGGGTGGGGGGCACTGACCTAGAAAGGTGATACTGGACCCCCTTTTCACGCCTTGTCTCCCGCCCTAGACCCCCATTTCAAGCACAACCTTTAGTTTGCAAGCCTTATTTTCAGTTCCCTAGCCTTTAAAATTTTGTTCCCAAGACCCCTATTTCAAGCAAAATTTTGAAAACTTCTGCTTCCAGGGCCCAAATTTTGCCCAAAAAACCTTTTCAGAGTCAATCTTCCGTTCCCTAGACTAGGGTTTCAGATATCGGGGCCGCACACCCTACCAAAACCAAAGTTTGGTGCCCCCACCCCGGGATTTCATCAAGGGAAGCACAAACTTGTTTAATGGGTATTTTGTAAACCTATGTTCACGCATGTGTTCATCAATATACCCAAGTTTTGATAACAACACAAATCATAAGGTGAAGTATACATTTTCTACAATGACACACATACCTTGCTGGACAGTAACATCAAATGTGTACGAAGCACCGTTTCCCGAAGGGTCTACATATCTGTACGTTACTGGGGTGGTTCCAACTGGGAAGAAACCACCAGGTGAATGAGTTCGACTAGCAAGATTGACCGTCCCCGAGTTATCAACTGCTGTTGGTTCGGTGTAGGTCACTGTCGTACCCGTTGAAGGACATTCAACTACTACCGTGAATGAGCCGTCCTGTGTCTGTGTGCCATCTGGTCCTCTGGGTGGGCTTACAATCGGTGGTGTTCCATCAACTGTTTAAGTAGGATAAAATGGGATAGTGCATATATAATACTATATAATATAATATACTATTGTCAATCTAACAAGTACGCCTTATAAATATTATTCTTGACTCGGAAGTTCTTTTGCCACAACAGGTTTTAAGATATTATTGACACATAAGAATTTGGGAGTTTTGATAAGCCGTTCGCGCGTGATAAGAACTTCGTAGACGCATGGATGCATCGCTTATGATTTGTTATGAAGGTTTGTCACGTGTTTGAATAATTTAATCAATATGATGGTAGTGAGATAAACATTAGGTTAAACTGAACAGTTTAATTATATAGTTTTGAAGAAAAAATGTTCCATCAATCTATTGTTTATGTATTATAGTTGAATCAGCTGACGCGCTACGATCAGTATATAAGCGTGCTGAGTTGACTGACCATGTTTGTATTAAAAAAAACACACTGTTTTGAATACAAATGTTCGTATATTTGAAGTGACTTCGGGTATACTGGTATAGGAGCTCGTTGTAATGAATAGCATTGTGCTTCAAATAAGTAGGAGTTTGAGTGTCATTACAGGGGAATATTATTAGTTGGTAAACATTAATGTTTGCCAACGGTCAAAATCAATGAATACTCGCCTTCCGTTACTATTACGTTGAATCCACAGGTAACTCTATTTCCCGCATTATCAGTAAACATATAATTCACCCTGGTTGTTCCGGTATTAAACCGCTGGCCTGGAGAAGCCTGCGCACCAGTGTCAGTAGTCCTGCTGATCAGCGTAGCTGTAGTACAGGTATCCGTTACAGTTGGTTCAGTCCATGTTGCAATAGCGCCACCAGAGTTAAGAGGAGTTGTGACAATTACATCATTGGGTGGTATACAAACTGGTGGTGTGGTGTCAACTTTGTTTCAAAAGAAAACAAATGCGTTACATGGTCATTGAATTCATTTTAAATAATTAGTTTAAAAATATACACTGAATCTTCTGTTGATAATAAAATACAAAGATATCGACTAATTTGTAAAACATTATTATACTTTCTTTTCTCCTCCAGTTATGTTCAACCCCAGTTCTACGAAAGGGGTGTACCTATCGAAAGTTTTCCTGACGATAAATATTCATTTTAGACGCAGTGATAAATGACTCATTTTACCTCTAAGTTCACCATTTGCGATTATTTTAGTAAAACAATTTGACCCTGGTTCCGGTGTCCGTTCAAAGTTCGGAGGTCGGAGGGTTGTTGAAACTCAAATGTGGCAGATTTTTATTTTAAACTTAGTATTTAGGTATATGAAATTAGTGATTTTCTACATTAGTTAGCAAAAAACGCATTAAGTTTTGATTTTTGCATATATTTTCCATACAGCATTCCGTTTTTTATCAGATTTTTTCGGTAATTATGATGCCATAGTGACGAAGTACATTAACGGATAACCTTGATTTTGGTATCATTGGAAAGGGGGATCAAATCCTACCCATTGGTACCACATATAGAGGTTTTGGGTTTCGCTATAAAATAAGATTTTGTACGTTTTCATAATTCTAAAAATACTGATTAATTTTCCCTATGGTCATATGGCGTATGTGCGTTAATTGGCTCGTTGGTTTGTACTCATTGGCGTAACCAGTAGGGGGGCAGGAAGAGAGTGCGAAAAAATGTCCCCCCCCACGAAAAAATGTCTGGCCCCCGCTCCCCCCCCCCCCCCTCCCCCATGAAATCAAGAAAAGTACAGAGATTTGCAATATATGGTATGTAGGTAATGTAAGTGTGCAAATTTTAACCCTTTTATGCGTTAGTTTTTCAAAATTTCCCCAAAATTCCGCTAAAATGGCGCAAATTGTCTTGCCCCTGCCCGCCCCCTCAACTGAAAATTTCTGGTTACGCCACTGTTTGTACTTCAAGGTTCATAGAGTGTACAAAAATCAATATTAGATTAATATTTGATCATAACTTACCTTGGTTAACGACTACGTTATAAGTAAAAGTAGCCATATTCCCCGATGGATCTGAATACGTGTAAGTAACAGCTGTAGAGCCAAGTGTAAAGAACTGTCCAGGCGTATGAGATCTACTCTCCAGGGTCACTCTTCCTGAGTTATCGATGGCGGTTGGTTCTGGGAATATCACTGTAGTTCCTGTTGAAGGACATTCAACTGTTTGTATGAATGTTCCGCCTGTGTTCACGGTAGTTCCATCTGGACCAACTGGAGGATTGATGGTTGGTGGTACTCTGTCGACTGAAAATTCAGGAAAAATTAGTTAATTCATATATCATGATCATTGTAAAATTAGCTTGTATATGTATCAAGTACTCCTTAGAATCCGATGACGACTGAATTCAAGTAGTTCTCTGATTTTATGTGCTAAGCAGAATTTTGAAATTGACTTTCTCTATACTTGTGTGATATAATAGTTACACACGGTCCCATACCTTTGGCGTTTGACTCAATTAATATACCGTACCAATTTTACAGAAGTAAATCATCTTTTCATATACTGTATTATTTTATGCAGTTCAAAAAAAGCGTCAGTATAAGGTAATATTCAATTTTAAACTTTACAGGAGTAAAACACCCCAATCTTTTTATCTATTCTATAAACAGACTTGAAATAAATGGGTGGTTATTTCTAACTATACGAACAAATTTGACAGAAGGGTCATCAATATGCCTAATTATTAACATGAGCCAATATCTATATATCATCAAATAAAAAGGCATATATATAGTATACCTTTAAACTGAGAAAATGTCTGCAAAACCTACCACTATACCAAGATTGTCTTAAATCCACCCTAAAATCGTAACACATATCCACAGACCTGAACATATAGAAACCCCATCCCGGTTTTTAGACAAGGTGTACCTTCAGTAACTATGATATTAAATCCACAGGTGATTCTGTTTCCAGCATCATCCTCAAAGACATAAGTCACTCGAGTTGTTCCAGTGTTAAAGAAGTCCCCTGGGGCTGCGCTTCTGCTTACTAAGGTGACTGGGCTACACACATCTGTCGCCGTTGGTTCAACGAAGAATCTGGTCGTTCCACCAGAGTTTAGAGGTACTTCTATATTGATGTCGTCTGGTGAATTACATACCGGAGGAGTTGAGTCCACTTGAGAAAAAAAAAATGGAAAAGACATCACAAACATATCAGAGGAAAACAACATTGTTTTCTCTATTTCACTGTGTATCGACTGCTCTATCAAGTACCGAGCAGAGGCTCTTTAATAACGAACTGGACATAAAGGTCATTAAATATAAACTGAAATAAGAATATCATTAAAAAAGGAAATAAATCGCCTAGATTAATAATTTATGGCGTTCATAAATTGGCAATGTATATTTACACAATGATTGGCTATCACGTACTTCTATTTTTCCTAGAGCTTGGGAAAAACAATTCCACTGTGATATAATTTATTACATTCTCACCTTGTTGAACATTAACATCAAATGTTAACGTAGCGAAGTTTCCAGAAGGGTCCACAAATCTATATGTAACTGCAGTAGTTCCAAGTGTGAAGAAATCACCGGGTGAATGAGTTCGACTAGCAAGATTGACTGTTCCTGAGTTATCAACTGCTGTTGGTTCGGTGTAGGTCACTGTCGTACCCGTTGAAGGACATTCAACTGTTACTGTGATTGAGCCGTCTTGTGTCTGTGTGCCATCTGGTCCTCTGGGTGGGGTCACCGTTGGTGGGATGGAGTCGACTGTTTAAATCATGATAAATGAAATTTGTTACTAACAATATATCTGAAATCGATTGTAGTAGTTGTTTATATGTTAATCATATATGCTAATAAATACATTTTTTTGTGAATTAAATATGGTGAATCAATTCACGCCCAGACAATTTGGATGCGTCCAATAACATGAATATAGCATACAAGGCCCGACATGGACAGCAATCAAAATTAACCTGAAATAAAACAAAGCTGCGTGATACCAACACATACTAAAAACTCAAATCAAATTGAATCCAACCAACAATACCAGTCTCAACTCGTTAAACTTTGCAGACAATCAGAGAAAATGCGTTGTATCCAACTGGTGAAGATGTATGGTACGAACTCTCAAAGGGACATAAAGCTGCTTCACCTTTATGACTTATCGTTGCGTGTCGATGATCTTTGGCGTACAATTCATCAAAATTTGCCGCGGATTTGATTTCACCACTAATTGGCAACACACAATATCAAACACAGAACAGCAAGGACTAATTTGTGGCCTAGTCCTTGCTGTTTGAGTGATTTCATAATTGAACCCGAAGAAATATATACTCATTAGCTACGACGTCACAGCTTTGTCCACGTGCAACCCCTTTATAAAACTATTGACATTATGGAATCCAGATTAAAACATGATTTGTCGCTAACGTAACGTATCATGAGCGTATCGCAAATTACTGATTTACTTCGATGTATTCTCACGACAACAAACTAATATTACAACGGCAACTACTTCACACAAGTTGAACGTGCGACTATGAGCCAACCCTTTTCTCCAATTATTGAATTATTGCAGAATTCTTTTTGGAAGAGTTTATAAAGCGGGCCTTAACATTTAAATCCGTCGCGTTTCTGCAAAACTCTTAGAACATGTAGAAAAACGGGTTCCAAAAAGGTTCTTAGTTGACCTGTATGTGAAACTCTCGCTCTAGAACCCTAAAAAGGGTTTCTGAAAATGTATGCACCCTTTGGAGAACCATTTAAGGTTCTGCAGGTTACATTGAGAACCTGAAAAGGTTCCCCAGAGTGGCTTCAGAACCTTTAATGGTTCTTTGTGAGCACCATAGAGAGTTCCACATACAGGACAAATAAGAACCATTTTAGAACCTTTTTTTCTAAGAGTGTGAGGTCAATATGTCGATGACAACTGCACAAAAAAACCCGAAGCTGATAAATTTACGAAACATCTTGACTCTCTGCGTCCTTCTGTCAAATTCCGGATGGAACAGGAAGTCGACTGCAAACAAACTAAGTTTGGTATTTTGGTTACTCGCGAATGTAATGTTGAACCAAGCTTGCTCGGAAACAAACTAACACCAATGGGGAGTTGTTCACACACAAGTTGACAGAGTGAGGACAATAACTCAAAGCACGATGGAAGACTATCGGAAATGTCCACTTTCAGAAAATCCTTAGCAATCTGCGGCTATAAAAGTGTGTCTGAATTCTATTCTCAACTTTCCTGCGACAACACACTGTTCACAACCATTTGAAGTACTTTGTTCTATTGTGACAAAATAATTTCAATTACCCCATCGATATCTTATCGATATCGATCTAATTATAATGACTGTTCGCCCTGTGATTGGTTACACCTCTGCCGCGCCCCTTTCATTATGTCATCAATACCGTACTTATGTACAATGCAAACACATAGAAAAAATAATAATGAATTTTAACTTTTGGTCAATCCTTTAAAAACTTAGTCAAATAATCACGTTGAAACTATGAAGAAAATAACCGACTGATAAAACTGTAAATTTACATGATCAAATCGGCTGAAAATGTGGATTTTTAGGGGCGTTTGACTGGCGTTTGACTCAATATCCAAAATACCACAGAGGTCTCGAAAAAATGTGAGAAAATCCCCTATATTTTGCGTTTTCTGGTATTCTAATTCGGGATTTGAACAGTCCATTGTTTCGTTAATAGTCTGTAGATAACATTGATATCCAGCTTAAGGCTACAGTCCCTAAAAACGTCTCGCACGGCTGAATGTCATGTTTACTGCAAGTTTTTACCTACTTACACCTCGGAACATCACAATTTTTGGCGTACATATTGAATAGAGTCTCTAGTTTATACATGGAACTTTACTAATGATTTCACGCCCATTATCAAGATCAAAATGACGCCTAAAGACTACTTCGAAAAAGTTGACCCTTTTTCGCCGAAACCTCATAATTACATGATGTTCGAACAATTCGACTGGTTTCACATTTTGTCAGATTGTAGGCTTGATACTTCTTATTGAGTTACAAACAATATTTTATAAATATGCTGAGTTGATTTTGAATGACAATGTAACAAACCCGCGTTGTTTTGCCCGAAAATCCGGACGTGAATTACGACTCTGAGTTTGACCTGTTTGAGATGTGAATTATCTGTTTTAAGTATCTACATTATCTACATTTTGTCTGATATACGCATTCGCATAATTTACTTAAAAATCGAACATTCCAATGAGGCAAAAATTGCAATTTTTATGTAAACAAAAGAAAAATACAGCATTCTAATGTTTATGTTTTAGATTTTAGTTCACGATCTCAACGTTGCCTTGATAGCTCAGCGGTAGATCTCTCGCTTCGTAATGCATGACTAACCCCTGTCATAATCCATGGTTCGAGTCCCCGCAAAGGCAGTGGAAACTATTTATCTTTTCATCGGTGAAAAATAGTTAGGATTCACATTTTCCTGAGCACATGGATTCCTCGTACCCCTAAAAGGTTGAAAACAATAGTTTTTCTAATCCTAGCGATTTACGTCCTGTATTCAACATACCCGATGGCCACTTTCTGGCTCCTATCGTTGTGTGTTCAAGTATAGGAGTCCATTAAGTACATGTGCTCTGATGCACTTTTCTATTAATTGGCGTGACCTCGGTTATTTAGAACTGTTGAATAAGGCCAATAGATATGGTGGGAGTTTCAAATGAGTGTGTGTTATTACGACTGCAACTTCTTCTCACAAGTTGAACGTGTGGCTATGGGCCAACCCGTTTCTCCAATTATTGATTTATTACACAATTCTTTATGCAAATTTCCGATAGTCTATCTCTTCAATTCCTTGTTTCTGTCAAACTAAGGGGTATTCACGGTGATTAAGAAAGTGTTGAGCAACATGATCATGATTATCAATTAGATTAATGTGATTTATTTTTAGAAACACACAACCAAGTAAAAATTTAAGTTTCTGGTTAGTAAGATTATTTTAAATCTTTCGACTAACCTTCTGTAACTATTACGTTGAATCCACATGTAACTCTATTTCCGGCATTGTCAATAAACATATAATTCACCCTGGTTGTTCCGGTATTAAACCGTTGGCCTGGAGAAGCCTGCGCACCAGTGTCAGTAGTCCTGCTGATCAGCGTAGCTGTAGTACAGGTATCTGTTACAGTTGGTTCAGTCCATGTTGCAATAGCGCCACCAGAGTTAAGAGGAGTTGTGACAATTACATTATCGGGTGGTATACAAACTGGTGGTGTGGTGTCAACTTGGATTCAAAAGAAAACAAATGCGTTACATGGTCATTGAATTCATTTTAAATAATTACTCTAAAAATATACACTGAATCTTCTGTTAGTTACAAAATACAAAGATATCGACTAATTTGTAAAACATTATCATACTTTCTTTTCTCCTCCAGTTATGTTCAACCCCAGTTCTACGAAAGGGGTGTACCTATCGAAAATTTTCCTGACGATAAATATTCAATTTAGACGCAGTGATAAATGACTCATTGTACCTCTAAGTTCACCATTTGCGCTTATTTTAGTGAAAACAATTTGACCCTGGTTACGGCGTTCGTTCAAAGTTCGGAGGTCGGAGGGTTGTTGAAACTCAAATGTGGCAGATTTTTTTTTATTTTAAACTTAGTATTTAGATATATGAAATTAGTGATTTTCTACATTAGTTAGCAAAAAACGCATGAAATTTTGATTTTTGCATATATTTTCCATACAGCATTCCGTTTTTTTATCAGATTTTTTTGGTAATTATGATGCCATAGTGACGTAGTTCATTAACGGATGACCTTGATTTTGGTATCATTGGAAAGGGGGACCAAATCCTACCCATTGGTACCACATATATATAGGGGTATGGGGTTTCGCTATAAAATAAGATTTTGTACGTTGTCATAATTCAAAAAAATACTGATTTATTTCTCTATGGTCATATGACGTATGTGCGTTAATTGGCTCGTTGGTTTGTACTCAGTGGCGTAACCAGCAGGGGGGCAGGAGGAGAGTGCGGGAGCCCCCCCCCCCCCACGAAAAAATGTCTGGCCCCCGCTCTGTGAAATCAAGAAAAGTACAGAGTTTCAATATATGGTATGTAGGTAATGTAAGAGTGCAAAATTTAACCCTTTTATGGGTTAGTTTTTCAAAATTTCCCAAATTTCCGCCAAAATGGCGCAAATTTTGGCTATAATTTAAGAAAAAACTCAGATTTTTACCAAAATTGTACAAATTTTTATGAATTTTAGCAAAATTTGGATGATTTGCTACATGAAAATTTTTTGGGTGTACCTTTTCGTGTCTTAACAAAAACTCTTTCGCCGGCCCTGCAAAATTGTCTTGCCCCTGCCCGCCCCCTTAACTGAAAATGTCTGGTTACGCCACTGTATGTACTTCAAGGTTCATATAGAGTGTACAAAAATCAATATTAGATTAATATTTGATCATAACTTACCTTGGTTAACGACTACGTTATAAGTAAAAGTAGCACTATTCCCCGATGGATCTGAATATGTGTAAGTAACAGCTGTAGAGCCAAGTGTAAAGAACTGTCCAGGCGTATGAGATCTACTGTCCAGGGTCACTCTTCCTGAGTTATCGATGGCGGTTGGTTCAGGGAATATCACTGTAGTTCCTGTTGATGGACATTCAACTGTTTGTATGAATGTTCCGCCTGTGTTCACGGTTGTTCCATCTGGACCAACTGGAGGATTGATGGTTGGTGGTACTCTGTCGACTGAAAATTCAGGAAAAATTAGTTAATTCATATATAATCATGATCATTGTAAAATTAGCCTGTATACACTAGCGGTTTAAAGTATTTCCGCACAAACACTTTATTCAGCCATATCTTACAAAGCGTTTATAAGGAATTTATCTGCAACTAATGTTGCTTTTGGTCAGATCTGATAGGTAATCTAGTTAAGTGTAAAATTGAGCACCGAATGGGATCAACCCCCTCACGTACGGTTAGGGGGGCAACAACACAAATGGGTCGAAAAACGTGATTTTTAGATCAAATTTGATTTGACAACGCCTTGGTCAAGGTCACTTCACCGCTCAAGTTGAGTGGTCATATGGAATGTGTATATGTAATAAAGTGAAAAGCATGCGATTAAATATCCTGGTTACGCTTGACTGCGCCAAGAGAATGCTTGGAAGCAAACGAAAAATGATCCTTCAACGCCCCACCAGTTTACACAAATAGGGTTGTGATGAATGCGGAGTGTTTTGTGACGGTATATGACAGATTTAAAACCTCTTAAAACATTTTAAAATGTCATATACCGCCAGGGACCATTCCACTTTTACCACGGCCCTATTTTTGTAAACTGGGTGGCGTTGAAGGATCATTTTTCGTTAGCTTCCAAGC
>JXSR01S022570.1:130383-143518 GCA_000969725.1 Ophiothrix spiculata
GAGACTTGATTGGAATTTCTATATTGACGCAATGAGACGTTTTGAGACTTGATTGGAATTTCTATATTGACGCAATGAGACGTTTTGAGACTTGAGGTGGAATTTCTACATTGATCCAATGAGACGTTTTATTGCAATTTCTATATTGACGGAATGAGACATTTGAGACTTGAGTGGAATTCCTAAATTGACGCAATGAGACGTTTTGAGACTTGAGTGGAATTCCTATATTGATCCAATGAGACGTTTTGAGACTTGATTGGAATTTTTTATATTGACGCAATGAGACGTTTTTAGACCTGATTGGAATTTCTATATTGACCAAATGAAACGAGTTGAGACTTGAGTGGAATTTCTATATTGCCCCAATGAGACGTTTTGGGACTTGACTGGAAGTTCTTTACTGACCCAATCAGATAAAGAGCACAGGGTTAAAGAATCATAATTGATGTGAAGAGGTAAAGTGATCGGTAATCAAGTTGCCAGAAAAAGGTTGAGCTAAATATGTCGATTCGAATGTTACATGTTCTTGCCTTTGAATTTGGGTGTGATGTGGGTTTCTTCAAGAATTGAGCAACTGTTGCAGTATACCTAAGCACATTTTTAAGCGTTTAAGCATGATCGTGTAACATTTTGGTAACGTTTGTGACACTTGCCACGGAATGACGCAAACGTATGAACTTTTTCTGAGGGATCCACAAATCACTTGAGTAGTTCAGTGAAGAGCTTTAGAATGTTTATGATTTTCATCTAGTGGGCAAATGGTGCACTGTCTACCACAGACCTTTTTACCAGACTGTACATGTATCAAAAGCCTTTTGTTTGTCTATTTAGTAGCAGTCAAGTTTTTTTCGTTTTTCTTTATATCTTATTTCATATCACTTGTTGGTTGAATGTTGATTTTTAAGTAGAAAAAGATTACTTTCTTATTCAGTGTAACTTTGCATACTCACCTTGTTGAACATTAACAGCAAACGTGTATGTAGCGAAGTTGTTTGAAGGATCTACAAATCTATAAGTCACTTGAGTAGTCCCAACTGGGAAGAAATCACCAGATGAGTGAGTTCGACTAGCAAGATTGACCGTTCCTGAGTTATCAACTGCTGTTGGTTCGGTGTAGGCCACTGTTGTACCCGTTGAGGGACATTCAACTGTTACTGTGATTGAACCGTCTTGTGTCTGTGTGCCATCTGGTCCTCTGGGTGGGATCACTGTTGGTGACACTGTATCAACTGTGTTAATCACGGGAGAGAAAATAGGGTACAAGTTATGATACTTTTGAAATCGCATGTTACATCGTATAGACCATATCGATAATTGACATAATCCCGCCGTTGATGGGGTAAATCCACAGAATCGGACGGGGAACGGAACTCAGAGCGAGAGCAAGTAGTGTGTTTATCATACTTGGATTATGACAATTATCGATATGGTCTATTGTTCACCATTTACGTCCAATAAATTCTGCCCCTGATTTTGTTTTATTGCAGTTCCAAGAACATGTCTTCAGGTTCTTAGTTCAATTAAATCTCAGACCTCGAAGATCGTTAAAGATGAAAAGACTAACCTTCCGTAACTATCACGTTGAATCCACATGTAACTCTATTTCCGGCATTGTCAATAAACATGTAATTCACCCTGGTTGTTCCAGTATTAAACCGTTGTCCTGGAGAAGCCTGCGCACCCGTGTCTGTCGTCCTGCTGATCAGCGTAGCTGTGGTACAGGTATCCGTTGCAGTTGGTTCAGTCCATGTTGCAATAGCACCACCAGAGTTAAGAGGAGTTGTAATAGATACATCAGTGGTTGGTAGGCCTGTACACACCGGTGGAGTGGTGTCAACTGTTATTGAAAGAAGAATAAACAAAGGGGTTATACAGTTGAAGAATCTTAAAGTGTTTATTTGTGTTTTATTTTGATATTATCATACGCAATGATTTCATTGATTGGACTCTATTTGAGGTCAGTGATGAAAGTATTCAAATCATGCATTGGAAGCATCGTCAGTTGAACGAAATAAAGCCAAAACAAATCAATCACCTGAGACAATACATTACCTTGGTTAACAGAGACTGTGAATAAAAAATTAGCAGTGTTCCCTGATGGATCAGAGAACCTGTAAGTCACATCTGTTGTTCCAAGCGAAAAGAATTGTCCAGGTGTATGAGATTTGCTGTCTAAAGTTACTACTCCCGAGTTATCGATGGCGGTTGGTTCAGGGAATATCACTCTAGTTCCTGTCGATGGACATTCAACTGTTCGTATGAATGTTCCGCCTGCGTTCACGGTTGTTCCATCTGGGCTCGTTGGTTTGTACTTCAAGGTTCATAAAGTGTACAAAAAGATTCATATTAGATTAATATTTGATCATAACTTACCTTGGTTAACGACTACGTTATAAGTAAAAGTAGCCATATTCCCCGATGGATCTGAATACGTGTAAGTAACAGCTGTGGAGCCAAGTGTAAAGAACTGTCCAGGCGTATGAGATCTACTTTCCAGGGTCACTCTTCCTGAGTTATCGATGGCAGTTGGTTCTGGGAATATCACTGTAGTTCCTGTTGAAGGACATTCAACTGTTTGTATGAATGTTCCACCTGCGTTGATGGTTGTTCCATCTGGGCCAACTGGACGATTGATGGTCGGTGGTTCTCTGTCAGCTAAGGAACAATCGAAAATATCATTATATGTTGCACGATTTTCTCAATTCATCATGATTTTTTAAATATTGTCAAAAACTGATTAAACATTGCAATCTTTTTGACCATTTTCTTATATCCTTGACATTTCTTACAAATTTAGTAAGACTTTCCAGTATTTTGAGCCAACAACACGGTTTGTTATTATATTACTTTTATGTTTAGCATTTTAATTCAATTCTAGAAATATACAATGTCATTGGTCTGAATAAATAATTAGACAGTTACAGCAAGAAACATTTGGTTAAAATAAGAAGTCTACTATACTCTTAAAGTCTTAAAGTATGCAACAGGGTACCGATTAACACACATAAACCAATATGACCATACGGGGAAATAAATTGGTCCGTACTTTTCGAATCATAACAACGTACCCAATCATGTTGAATATTCAAATGAACTTGCATTCAAGATTTGTCCATGTGGTAGCAACAAAATTAACCAAAAATAATATCAAAATCTTGAAAGAATCATGTACCAATTGCCAGGCTCGTAGCCAGGATTTTTTCAAGGGGTGTGCGGATTTTCAAAAAGTGAACCTTTTGGAGGAACAATTTTCGTTCTGGTCGACCCTAAACTAATTTTAGTAGTTTTTTAGCAGTTTTCCAAGCATTTTGTGTAGTATTTTATTAAAAAACGACCTACATTTACTTGTTTTGGTGCTTTAGGTGTTCTTTTGGTGGTCATGTAGGGAATTTTTGTGGACCTTTTTTGTACATTGTCAAATTTTTTTTGGGGGGGGGTGTGCGACGCCCCCACCGCACCCCCCTGGCTACGGGCTTGCCAATTGCATTAATATGCAGTGATTTGGTCTTAATCAATCCTAATCAATCATTACCAGTATCTTACACAATACAAAAACAACACTTCACAATGTTGTACAATACAAGCGATATTCTTTGGATCTTGTAACTGAGTCCGAATGCTTGTTGCATACTTCAAGGTTTATAGAGTATACAGCCTTGAAACTTACTTTCCGTTACTATAATGTTGAATCCACAGGCGACGGTATTTCCAGCTAGATCAGAAAAAATGTATGTTACACGGTTTGTTCCCGTTGGGAACAAGTCTCCAGGGGAAGCACTTCTACTGAGTAAGGTGACTTGACCGCAGATATCTGTTGCTCCCGGTTCTGGGTATACACTGCGTCCTTCTCCGGCGTTCAAAGGTACCTCTACAAAGATATCATTTGGCGTAGGCGGCGTATACGAACATACTGGGGGAGTTGTGTCCACTGAAAGAAAAATCAAAAGATGCGATCATTTAGAAAGAGAATAGTGAACTATTACCATATTGCGTCATCGTCAACATTTATTTAGGGTCGCTTCAAAACTCATGCGGTACATGGTTGACCACCCGGTTTGAGTTTGGCAGTGCTTCCTTACAAACCACCCATAACATAGAAACAGGTTATTGAGAAAACGTTAAGTTTTGTTAGTAATATTGAACAATCGTGTATTTTTACCAACATGTGCTTGAGATGAAATAAGGTAATTTTTCTGTACATTAGTAATAAGACAGGAAAGAGTATATGACGATGTCGCATAGCAATCTTTAATGCCAAACTACTTAATCAGTTTATATCACTTTAACTTTTCAAGCGCAATGAAGAAAATAAATCCTTAACCAGTAAAACTTGTCCTGTCTGCTACCAATCGGCCCTACCTTGTGTAACTACGACATCAAACGTGTACATAACAATATTTCCCGATGGATCTTGAAATCTATACGTTACAGGAGTGGTTCCAACTTGAAAAACATCTCCGGGAGAATGAGTTCGACTGATGAGAGTAGCCTGGCCGGAATTGTCCACTGCAGTAGGTTCGGTGTACGTGACTTGGGTTGATCCTGTGACGCCTGGGCCTGTGCATTCAGTAGTAACCGATATTTGACCATCAGGACCTACAGTCCCGTCTGGACCGATCGGAGGACTCACAACAGGTGGCAAACTATCAACTGATAAAAAGGGAAATAAGTCGCGTGTTCAATTTCTTTTTCAAAGACAATAACATGAATACAATAAAACATAACTTTGCAGGTAAAGTTATGTCTTCATCTAGGTTTACAAAGATATTACATTACAATGTATATTTAGGTTATTCACTCATTTTAGATACTTGGTATTTAATGAACGAATAGCAGTAGTTTGTAATTTGGTTCCAAATTCACGTCCCAAAAATGGTTACATGTAGAAAAATAATCCTCTGCAAAAACTATAGCAGTTGAAAAATTCAAACTTTTCATAACTTCTGATAAATACCTCTGCTAGATGTTCGCAATATTTCAATATCACAGGATTATTATGTTTTGTGATATTGACAAAGATAGCATGTCAGAAACGTACTTCCTGCAAAAATCGTAAGCATGTTTGTTTAATGTTATTTTAACCCTCGTTCAAACCCATGTGAACTTGAAATTGACAATCCTACAGGTAGGTTGCTTTATACAGTAGGATAGGGTAGGGTCTCTTCTTTTAATTGATACCAAATCATTAAAATCCGACAAACTGTTACGTAATTATGACGTCATGAATTACTTTGGGTCCGAAAATTATGTCGAAATCTGATTTTGGGCAAAAGTGGTTACCGATTTAAACCTTTGCATTAGTAAATGTCTAACGGACTTGTGCTAATCAGTAAAAAAATTATAATTTAAACATGTCGTGTAAGTTTAAGCTTCATATTATACAGATGTCTTTTTTTCAAAATTTACACAGGTTTACAGTTAAAACATTTAATAAGTTACCCGTGAAAATTTTAATTATGCTTATTGCGTATTCTTCCAATTTCGTGCCACAACTTGATTGACAGGTGCAATATAAACAACCCATTCTGCAATTCATGGAATGCAGGTATCAATGGTTTGCATAATAAATATACTGAAAGAGGGTTCAATTATTAATATTATTCATTGAAAATTGTACCAAATTTGGTTCAATATAAAGTCTGATACTACACGATCAGTTAGAAAAAAGATTGCACATCAAAATATCACAGAACGTGTATGCTTATTATTTTGTTGAATTTTGAATACCGGTAAATGCATTTCTGACATAGGTATCTACCTTTATTGATAACTTAAAAACTAATAAAGCTGTGATATCAAAATTTGTAATATACGTTGGGCAACGTTTCGTTTCTCCAACTACTATAGTTTAGAACAGGAACTTGGGTTTGGACCTGGAAACTATGTGTGTTTTGCTCTAACCACTCGACCACGCTCCCTTCTTCAACATGTTCAATATTTGAATCTTCCTGGCTTACATGAAGTATCAATTTATAAGGTAGTTAGAAGTGTATTTACATGTATCTAGAAGAGCAAATGATTACCTTCATTAACGAGAATATCAAAGTCATAAGTAGCTCTATTCCCAGATGGATCCACGTAGGTGTATGTTACTGTTGTTCGACCGGTTGGGAAAAATTGTCCCGATGTGAGTGCTACCTTGTAAAATGGCGGTCCCCGAGTTATCCGTGGCTGTTGGCGGTGTAAATGTAACAGTACGACCGCCACTTCCTAAATCTGTTGTTACCACAATCTCACCATCGCCAGTAATAATTGGTGGGATCAAATCCACTGGCAAATCAAACAAAATATATAACATGTATTGGCAATTAACATGATTAATGCGTAATGAGTTTGACAAGGAATAGATGATCAAAATTGTCACATCACATTAAGTTCTACTTTTTAATGTCGAACACATATAAGCAATGATAAGTAAAGGCATTTACAGCAGAACACAAGCAAGTGTAGTGCTGACTACCCGGGCTGACTACTTGTCCGACATCCTGTTTTGAAGCTTTAAGCCTGTTTTATAGGTTGTTGAGAAGCCCTATGTGAGAAATCCAAGCAACCATGACTGTACGAGGAGATAGGGATCACTTCATTCAATGGGAAATGCTTGGCATGGAATTTTTTGCAACTTGGCAACATATATCTGTTATTATATCTCCCTTAAGCCTCCCCACTTAATATTTCCCTCGTTTCAGAATACATGACGGTATTCATGCGCCATCGTGTGGACACTTTTGTCAATCCACCCTTTGACCTCATGAGCCGACATAACCGCTGCAAACACAATTGGTTATAAACACGTAAAGATAAGATTTTGTGTATAAACTGGTGATCAAACTACTACTGCACTGAAAACATTATTTCGTCAAACGTGGTGGAAAAGTCGTCAAACATGGGTTATAAATTAGTCATGCAAGTGAATTTCTCCTTATTCGTCGCTTGACGATATTTGCGGGCGCATGCCAAACGAAAACAAATGCAGGACAAACTATTTTTGTAACTTTACGAAATACAAATCTGTGCAGGACGAGTTTGAACGAATGACAAATGTACTTTTCGTTAATTGACAAATGCACATTGTCATGAGCCAAAGTCAAGACAAACTATTGAAGGCATGACAAGCTATATTGACAAACTTCTTTGAGCACGACTAACCATACCTGAGAGCTGGCGAATTTGCATGACGAATTATATCGTTTATAACGGGTGTCCGTACCTTCAAGAAAGAAGTGGCGTGGCGTTTTATTCTCGAGTCGATTGCACAGGAGGACAATTAGCGACAACACCTCTTTTGATTTGGATAGAACAACTCTTTAATTCCAGGTTAGGTTTGTGCCTAGCCTATCATCACATTCCGACCAGACCGCATTGGATTCGGAGTCGGACAGAACAACACTACTGGGCTCAGAATTCCCGTATTCATGCTTAAGCTTACTCATACTTCATCATCAGATTCTGACCAGACTAGTCCATCTAGATGGACCTCACAAGCCAGCGCCGTAGGCGAACGCGATGCGTTCGTTTGCGAGGTCCATCTGGATGGACTAGACCAGACAGCCATTGCAAAACCTGCAAGCAGAACCTGAGTGTTTCGTCTCGTTGATTTTACATGGATTGAGCCATACCTAAATGGAATTAGTCTACTGAAAACAAAACCTCTTGAAAACTAGTGTCGCTTAACAAATTAAGTGACAAATTATTATTCTTGCATGACAAATTAATTTTTGTGCATGACAAATTATTTTTTTCTCATGACAAACTAATTTTTCAGCATGACTAATTGTCACATGATGAGAAAGTCGTCATACTAGACCGTTTTTCATGACTAATTATAATTCGTCGTTCAATACTAGTATGACGAATTCCACGACAAATTATAGTTTGTCATACTAAACCATTTTCATGACAAATTATTATTTGTCAAGTGATGAAACACAATTTTCAGTGTGTGCATCTGCCTGTGAATGTTTATATTCAGGTTTTGTATTTACAAAACGCGTTCATTTGTAAATGTGTACATTTGCATAGCACGGGGAACGTAATCGACCTTTAAGCAATGGAAGTTTAAGGCACTCATGAGGAAACTATGGATGTCGTTCTGAATTGTATATAAATTTTGAAAAAAAAGGTGACGGAGATATAAAACAAAACAAAATACCTTGAGTGACGACAACAGTCAGTGAACACGTGACTCTATTTCCCGAAGTATCCATGAAGATATAATTAACTTGAGTAGCTCCTACATTAAAATTACTTCCGGGTGAATGCGTTCTTGAGATAAGGGTCACTGGACCGCAGACATCTTGAGCCTGAGGTTCGGTGTAGGTAACGGAGGTAGTTGAAATTTCTAAAGGCACCGTCTGTGTAACGTCAGCAGTAGTTAAGCATGTTGGTGGTGTGACGTCAGCTGTACGAAATAAATTTTAAAAGAGACGTGTTTTAATTAGAGTTAGGTAAAAATTTGTATATGGCGAAAACATCATGGTTCAGAAAAACCTTCCTACGCAATAAACATTTATCCCGGGCATTTAGTCCATTTAGAAGGACCCGGGGAAGGACCATGGGCAGCGGGGGCGTCATCCTCGGTTCGGTCTTCGACCAGGTTCGTCTATCCTATCTCACCACATTTTTATATTATAAAGAGCTTGAGCGAGATGTTTTTGTTTTGAGAGAAAGTGTTTTGTCTCTACATTTTGTATTATTTATGAATCATTCAAACATTTTGTTTACTGAATAAAACTAGGCACTATTTTACTATCTACCAGGAAGTACAAACCAAGAAATCAGAATCTGTTACGAGAGCCATTGCATATCCCTGATATTTTACAACATTGGGAATTGTGTTTTTGCATTGTGTAAGAGATTGGCAATTATGATTGCTTAGGTTTGACTAAGACCGAATCACTACGTATTAATATATTTTGTGCATGAATCTTAAGCTTCACGGTTTTGGAATTATATTTGACTAATATTGTTGGAATCACCAGGCCAAACCTTGAACACTAGTTCAGTTGAATATAGTAGTTAGAAAGATTTGATACGTTGTTGTGATTCGAAAAAGACGAACTAATTTATTTCCCGTATGATCATATCAGTTTTTGAGCGTTTAATCGGCTGCTTGGTTTGTAAGGTTTATAAAGTATAGGCTAAGCAAAGCAGAGTAGGATGATGAATGTTAAGAGTGAATGTTAACCTTGATCAGCAGCCTTGTATTCATGGCATTGTGTACTGCTAGGCTGATTATGAATAGAGGCCTTGCATGCTTTTATTGATTGGTGCCAAACAAAAGATTTGGACTGATGACCTTCCCCGTAAACATGGCGGATCATAGTCTATTCAACAGGATATTGTAACTAACCTACACTGTTAAGAAATGACCGTATTTTTACGGTAGAAAACCGGTATTCTTTAACGGTGAATTCCCGTAAGAAAATATTTACGGATGAAATGTAAATTTGACGTCTTTTTACGGGATTTTACCGTAAATATGTGGAAAAAACGGGGAAGTTCCGTAAATTATTAGCAAAAAAGACAATTTGACACCACAGAAAATATATACTAAATATAAAATATATCTGTAGTTATTGTATTCACGACCTTACGGAATGTCCAAGAACAAATAGTCTTCGAAAGCAACTCCTCGAGCAAATTAAACCGGATAAACATACCGCCGACAAGCATAATCTCGCAATCAACATTCTTACTTCGCAGACCTATCGACAATATCAGGAACTTAAAAACTACACGATCCACAGACCCCAAAATTAATTCAGTAATCTTATAATAAAAGTAATCCAGATAATTAATCCCTCAAAATAAAAACCCAGGGGTCAAGCTTTATGCAATGACCCAGCTCCAGTTGGAGCAAACCCATTCCTATCCTTCCTATCCAAAGGCTGCATATATTCCCTTGGTGTGGCAATCTGTAAACATGCCTTGTTCTTGACAATGGCTAGGGATGCTTATTTTGACTCTAAAAATCATCCGATTTTAAGTTGAAAACTGGTGTCAAAATCCACCTATGCTTTGAAACAGGTAGGAAAGGTCCATAAGAAATATAATTTAACGGTAAAATACAGCCACATGTAAAAATACAGTAAAATACCGTATATTAATTTACGGCAAAGTTGTAAATTTTACGGTTAAGTGTTGGCAACCGAATTTCCAGTGATTGCTCCGAAATGAGTTATAAAAGATATTATAAAGATATTTATGTACTAGGTTTAATCAAAAATTTATAAAATAAGAAGCAGTTTGAAAAAAAAAACTTTTAAAAAGGAAGCGCGAAGAGATTAGAAAACGTATTTTTTTCTTTGCCTACTTAACTGTAGGCCAAACAATAATTTATTGAACAACTTAAACAAAAATCCATATTGCAGGGCCCATTACTTATAAATTCAACCCCAACATTGACCTAATACTGTTGTTTTCCATCCCTTCAAACTCTAACCATTATTATAAACAAAAATCCATAGTACAGGGCCAATTGTTTGTAAATGCAACTCATTCCATGGATTTTTGTTTTAATTGTCCAATAAATTTTTGTTTTGCCTATAGACGTCTTTGACTGAAAACCCACCTTCTCGTTGAACAGTTACATCAAAAGTAAAGGATTGTTGATTCCCAGCGTCATCTGCGAAGATGTACGTTACCGGGGTTGTCCCGAGGTTAAATGTGGTTCCAGGTGCATGGCTTCTACTGACAAGACGGACAACTCCTGAGTTATCTGTTGCTGTAGGCTCGGGGAATGTCACTATCGCACTTGTGTCTGCACATGGAATAGTTCTAGTAATACCCTGTGAAGGCCCTGTTACCACTGGTGGCACACCATCAGCTATAAATAAAACACAGTATTTATTTTTGAATTAGGTATCTGTAGGAAGAGACTACATGTATATTGTTTTGAATTCCATTTTGAAATATGCATATGGAAACCTTTAAATAAATGATTCGACGTCATAAAAGTATCCTATTATATAGTTATCATGGTTATCCTATAGGGATGTATGCACTTATTCAGCCGGAACAAGCAATATGTGGAAGACCAGAGCCCGAAAGGGCCAGTGAAGTAACAACAGTTTTTAAAAACCACCCCTTAAGGGGATTTTTACCTGAAGCCAAAATATACCTTTTTCTAAATTCACGCCTTAAATGGTGATTATACCGGTACGTATTCACACCAGGGGTTGAAAAAGTAGCCTATTTCTTGAAAATGTTGTTTTTTATACCAATAATCGTGTCACCTGATTCACCCTTCAATCCTCAAAAACAACCCTTATTCACCTTTTTCGTGGTCACGTCTTGCCTACAACATTATACTTGACTGCCCATCCACGGACTAGAGTGTCGAGTGCACAATTTGAATTGAATCTCGCGGGTTTGCGTTTTTTAAGTTTACAGAATGAATACATTTTGAGGTAATATAGAATATAAACATGATAATAGGTAACATCCTTCCATAATCCGGACCACTGTCCAAATCTAGTTAGTGTGGTATATTATGAAACCTTTGATATAAATAAATATCAATATAATAATATATTTTAACTCACATTCTGTCACAAAAATGGCAAAGCTACAAACAGCTTCATTTCCTCCACCATCTCGGAAGATATAGGTCACAGGTGTTACTTGATTGACTTGGAAGAAAGATCCAGGGGCATGGCTACGACTGATTAAAAATGGCGTCTCCCCAGAATCGTCTGTGGCAGTTGGCTCAATCCAGCTAACGACAGCTCCTGGTACACCCAAATTTACGGTCTGGACGATTGGAGATGGGTTGTTAGGACAATTGAGAACAGAAGGAGGAACATCATCTAATGAAAGGAAAAGAAAATTGATTAAAGCAATATCTAGGTATAATGATTGACATAAGCTTTGAGTTGGTGATAATAGAGAGCTTTCGATTCCAGTCCGGATGGTGTGTGCGACGGATTAATGGGTAACAGTAAGTGTGGTTTAATTCCATCACTTTACATTAATCAGCTTGCAGTTGTTCATTACATAATACTGCAGCACAATAGTTACGTATTTTGGAATGTCAAGTGATACATGAAGATGGAAAGTACATGAGTAGAATGCGAACAATGGTACATTTAGACATGTCATGAGCTATTCGTGACCTTGTTTTAGTTGACCCGGTAATTCTGCCGTCGCTAGAATGACATTTTGTGAAATCGAAAGCTCCTTAATTTCTTATTGATGACCGAATACATTGAGTATGAAAAAGGAGATCCAGACTCAACTGTGATGAATTAATTTTCGGCCTTTGTTCGCACAAGTTAAACTCTTGCATAGACATCCTCAATCATGAAAATGAAGAAGCACCTTTATTTAGGACAACGACGGGATATTTCACTGGTCATTAATACAAACTCTTTTCGTCTATAAGTAAACAACTTTATACCTATGATATTTCACCCACGTAACGACTGCTTATTTTAGTCGGCATTTTATGTTAGAAGATTTATGCAGAATTAGGCAGACGATCAGTAATCTATCCGAAATAAAGGTTGTATCTACTTAGATAAATATACATGTAGGTACTTAAAAGTAAAACATGACATTGAAGAGGTTTTAAGTGAAATTGGACGTGTAATTGAAGTACTTTAAACTATGTTTAATACCAGTGATATTGTCACATACTACATTACATATGCGGCAGAATCACTCACCTGGAACGCTCCAAAACAGACGAAATCCAGGCTCCATAATGTTTTTATCGGTGAGGAAATACATCCATACTGTATCTGATTGTATACAGAAATCTCGTGGAGTTATTCCTGGAGACTGCCTTGCGATCGAGTCCTCGAAAAAAAGAGTAGGGGCAGCTGTGTCTACTCCTTG
This sequence comes from Ophiothrix spiculata, assembly GCA_000969725.1. Classification (NCBI taxonomy): domain Eukaryota; kingdom Metazoa; phylum Echinodermata; class Ophiuroidea; order Amphilepidida; family Ophiotrichidae; genus Ophiothrix; species Ophiothrix spiculata. The sequence goes on from JXSR01S022570.1 coordinate 143,224, forward strand.
AAATTGATCGAACGTAAATTCCAGTCCCGGGCCTACGTACAACTCATCTTTATTATCTTCAATACCGAAATCTTGGTCGTCAAACGTAAAGCAAATTTCATTCGCTCCGGGTATATATAAAAAGTACTGATATCTTAGTCGGTCTTGGTAGAGTTGGGGGTAGTCTGGCGACTCAAAATAGTTAAAGGCTTGGCCAAGCTCATTAACACGGCGTACACAATGCGAGCCATAACATCCGATAATATTTCGTGCATCTTTGTTCAAAATGGAATAAAAAATTATCATTATTTGAATC
>JXSR01S022573.1:0-10574 GCA_000969725.1 Ophiothrix spiculata
TATCTATAGAATCAAAGCGGAATTACACTCAATGAATTTGAAAATATGATGTGAATGCATATTTATCCATTTGGCCTGCGCATAAAAAATGGAGTTTTAATTCATTTCTGCGCATTTGTTTCAATTCAAAACTGATTTGTACTTGCGATGTATTTGTATGTGGCCCAAGAAATTGTCAATTTTTATGGTAATGGAATATCAGATATCAGAAGAAACATTGATTTATGTACATTGAATAAATAAGTCACCTATTTCAAATTAATCATGAATCTATTATGATAATTTCGTTTTATATAAAAAATGAGGTTTCTTAACGTTTTTAAATATAGTATGCGGAAATACTTTCCGGCGGCATAGTAATTAACAGAATATTTCAGGACATAACATCAATACCTTTCCATCTTTTCGGATTTACCTCAGTCCATGCGCCTCGTTAAATTGAATTGAATTGAAATAAGTTGATTTGGAGGCCTAAATTTTTTGCCTTCATGCAATGATGCCTTTTTTTTAATTTTTACCAAAATGCCTGAAGAAAACTCTTTGTTTTATCACTATCTTGCTCTCTGATACGCTAGGTTGTCGGGATCTCTCTGACTGGCGTTGGCTCGTGGGTTCTGGCAAATTCCGAGGACTATTCCTTCTGGTTTGAAGATGAAGATACCATTTCTGTGGTGTGTGGTTTTGTGATCGGAATCGGCTGTATCGTTTTTCTGGTGGGATTTTGTGGTTGTTATGGAGCTTTTAGCGAACAAGTCTGTTTTCTCTATGTCGTAAGTATAACCAAACTGTTTTTCATCCCAGTTATAGTAAAGAATGTCTCGAAAAATAGGGACAAAATAGTTTAAATAGGGTGAGGTGGTACAGGTCAAGTTATAACATCAAATTTGAGAACTTTCCTGAATGTTAGCATTTGGATGAAAAGGCAAATCAAATCAAATCAAATCAATCTTTATTCCATTAAAAATACAATACTTCAAAACGCAACAGAAATATAAACCAAAATGCAGGAGTAGACCAGAAAGCCAATGAGGCCAGAAATTAGCATACCCCAAGTTACAGCACACAATATCAAAATTTGACAGCTCTACCATTTATAGATCTCACATAACAAGCCTTCAAATCTTCGTACTTTTCTGCAATTTTGTGTATAAAGCTATGGGCGCCACCCCCACCGGCGCCACACCCACCGCCTCCACCCTTGACCCACTCGACATTTTGGTCAATTACTTCACTATTGGTAAACCTGTGGCTTTAATTCTTTTTTTATTTAGTACCTGGATAAATTATCTTTAATATGATACCAAAAGTGTTATGGTTCGGGGACAACTTCTATCAAAAATAAAGACATTTGTCATGATTTTAATGATTTCTTGAAACGGCTCCACCTTATTTGATATACCTATTCCTGACTTAGGTCCCCTTACAAAATGAACAACAATAACAAAAATAAAAAAATAAGTAAGGACCTGAACGTACAAACAAGACAAGGACATCGACGAACTCGATAGTTAACTGAGAATTTGCTAATCATGAATATAATTTTGAATAATAGATCATTTCATTTTTTGCGAAATTGCTTTATTGATTTGAATTCTTTCATACTAATTGGAAGCGAGTTACAAAGAATAGGACCGGTTGTGCGAATGGCACGATCTGAAAATGTTTTCTTATTATTTGTTATGTTGAAATTGTTGACATGTCTTGTTTGATAGTCGTGGAATTGACTGCGTTTAGAATAAAGTTTAAAAGGAAGTTGGTAATTCGTTGATGGAAAATCTAAACATGAATACCCCTAGTTCCACTTTGTAGATATCATTAACAGTTATAATGTCTTAATTGTGAAACAATTGTGGCGTATGCGCCCTATAATGGCGATTTGAAATTGTTCTTATGGCCAATTTTTGCAGCTTGATCAGTTTGTCAAGATATATGCGCATTTCCTCAACTAAGAATTCTGTAGTTAAGATACTGCAACACAAGAGTACAATATAGTGATGGAGTATTCTTGAAGGAAATGAATATTTCAATTTGCTGATGACGCCAATGTTCCTTGATATTGTTTTTGATACACATTATATAAGTTTTTTCCATGTGAGACACTCATCAATCAGTACACCTAGAAATTTAGTATAACTTACTCTTTCAAGGGTGGTCTCATTCAAAACTATTTTCAGAATATCACATGATTTGGTGGTTGTCATGTGTTGAGTGCCCAAAATCATATAATTTGTTTTTCTGCGTTAACTGATAATTTATTGGCGTTGAACCAATTGCTTACTTTATCTAATTCGTTGTTTATCAAACTAATTTCATTTACAATATTTCTATGCGAGTAGAGAATCGAGGTATGAGTGATATCATTAATATACAAAATGAAGAGAAGTGGACCCAGTACACTGTTAAAACACTGTTTAAAAATGTTGCTGTTTAAACAAAAAAGTTGTTTAAATTTGTTGTTTAAAGTTTTAAACAACATTGTTCAGTTTGTTATTAAAGCGTGTTGTCTTAAACAATGTTGTTTAAATTTTAAAAATGTTGTTTAAAGTAAAGTTTTTTTAACAACCACTGTATCAATAGATCATCGTTCAACCTTGTTTAAAAAATATTGTACACAATATTGTTTAAAAAATCAACAACTGATGTTTAAGATGTTTGGTCCACGCGCCTTCCACGCGTACCAGTACGCGATAGTTTCCGAGTTTGTAAGTGCCGCAATACGCATGCGCATATACTCTGAGTAGTGTTTTGAAGCTAAAAATTGCCATATCTCAATATTTTTCTGGAAAATTAAGTCGATGACCCCCAATTTTTATTTTTTTATTTGAAAGAACATACTTGTACGCAACTTTTGTGAAAAAATTAACAAAAATGCTGGAGCAGATTTTTTGAATCAACACTAAATAATTTCACTTTTGCCACATTTCCCATAGACCCCTGTACTAATTTGTCCCCAAAAACCTCCAAAAATTGTGTTTTTAAACAGACTCTCATGCAAAAACGAGTCCCGTGACCCCAATTTTTATTTTAAAAATCGGTTCTACATCGATAAAATATCATTCATGCCGATTTTTACTAAAATTGCTCGGGCGGATCTCTCATGGACCAAACACCTTAAATCTTTAAACAAGTTGTTTATTTTCTGAACAAGTTGTTTAATTTTTAAACAAGGTTGAACGATGATCTATTGATACAACGTTGTTCAATTTTTTTCTAACAGTGTATAGACACTGAGGAACACCACACAAAGTGTTCTCAAAATCTGAATCATGATAATCATGCGTAACATTCTGTTTTCAATACCACCACGGAAACCATAATGATTAAGTTTGTGAAGAAGTATTTCATGGTTAATAGTATCAAAAGCTTTTGACAGATCAAGAAAAATACCAATTGTACTTTCATTTTTTAACTGCTTTATCCACTTTGTCAACAAGCTGAACTATGGTTCGGTCGAAAACCAAACTGTTTCTCATTAAGAATTCCGCGATTGTCAATAAAATCGACACATCTGTCAAAAACAATTCTTTCGAGAATTTTGAAAAACATTGTAGAAGAGAAACAGGACGATAATTGGAAAATACATCTTGGCCAGCTTTCTTATTGGGACAACTTTTGCTAGTTTTATCTTGTCTGGAAATATGCCCGTTGATAATGATAAATTAAATATATTTGTAAGCGGGTGACAATTTAATTGCTTACCTTTTTAACAATATTGTTTCCAATTTTATCATGTCCAGCACTCTTATTAGAATTAAATTTATCAATGATTTTTTGTAATATCCATATACATACAATTGGGATTCATATCTTGGGGATAATCATAGTATTGCTTACCAGTATTATGGATTGTTGATGCCAGATTTGGACCTACATTTACAAAAAAAAAAACATTAAATTTATTTGAGATATTTTGAGGATTGGTAAGTACATTTCCCTTTTTGTCCTTGAACTTACAACGTGTCGCTTGTTTTTTACCTTTACCAATAATGTAATTTATATTTTTCCACGTTTCCTTCATATTACTTATAAATCTTCAAATTTATTAAAATAATACGAGCGTTTCGACTTTCTAATAAGCATATTTAACTTATATTTATATGTCTTGAATTTTTGAGGATTGCTTTCAGTTGGTGGGTTCATGTAATGTTTATATAACTTACTTTTCTTATTTATGCTCTTAAGTGATCCTTTTGTTATCCAGGGTGACAATGGATCTTTTTTCCTTTTAATAGTAAGTGGTATACAATCGTCATATATTGTTGTGAACGTTTCAGTGAATTTTTCATAATTTACATCATTATTATCTAAAATTATCTTTGTTTTCATTCCACTTAATACCCCCAAGTTTTGTTTTAGCTTCTTCAAATTAGTTTCACACTTGTTCCTATTGTATACAAACTTTCTATCACTGTTATTTTTAGGAATCAAATTTACATTAGCCGATAAAGTAGTAATAAAATGATCGCTAACGTCCGTAACCAATATCGTGGATTGGATGATATTTTGGTTATTTGTAAATATATTATCAATACACGTGGCAGTGGTAGCACTAATTCTGGTTGGTTTATAGACCATAGGTAAAATAGCATTTGAGTATATGAAATCAATGTTTAATGTAATCTACTTTCAGTAAATCAATATTGAAATCGCCAAAGATATAGAACTGTTTATTTTTTTGAAGCAAGTTGTACGTAAATTGGTTCAACATCTTTAATAAAGTTATCAATTGGAGTGTGAGACCTCTTCACTGTTTTGAAGATGTTAGTCTTCGGCGTATGTTAGTCTTCGGCGTATACTACAAAAGTAATGTGAATTAGATAGACCAATATCATGATATTGTTTCTGACTTATATGTTTGTCCTGTTTGACCAATCGTCAGTCCGGGCTTGTTTACCATGCCAGATTGGAAAGACGTTGGAACGACTACCATTTTCAATAAGTCATGGTATCATGGTTGGCATATCGTCCATGTTGCCTGACATTTAAAAATGTGCTCGAAATTGATGTCAAAACTAGGGCTGTTGATTAATGAATCGATATTTGTTAATATTGTGTTAACGTCTCTTGGTATTTGTGACTTTCCATCTCAAACCAGCCGTAATTGCAGACTCGTGCCAATTTCACTTTTTGAAACATTTGCAAAGACCATGTATGTTATAAGGGTTACCTTAAACTTTACACGGTTTCCAGAAGTCAAGTTATGGCCCGTCAAAGGTTGTCAGGGTTGGAGTAAAAGTTGAAACTGAGATAAACGCGTTCAAACATAAGTAGGCCCTAAGACCTATATTTTCTATTGATTATCCTTGGAACAGGCTGATACATTTCATATTTCCGATTATTTTCTTGAAACGAAACTCGGCAGGTGTTTTGAAATAAGCATAAGAATTGCAAATCTGTCACATGATTTACAAACGGTTGAGGTTTTGTCAGAATCGCACACTTTGTACAAAAACTAACATCACTGTTTGTCATATGTAGCACGTAGACCAATATAGGTGTATACTATATTCATCTCTTTAAAAGAAAACGTTTCCATTTTTATGAGCTAAGACAATTCCAAAATGATTTGTTCCTTGTGTATGTTTACAAAATTCTTCCTTGATAGGTATTTTTTCTCCCATGAACCCCATTTCCTAAATATAATATTGTTAACATCTGATTCTCTTCTTTTTACAGTACTTTGGTCTTTTGCTCCTGATAGTCATACTGGAAATCATTGCAGGAATATTAGCCTTCGTTTATCAAGATAAGGTAATGTTTCATATTTGCACAAATATTACTGTTATACATACAAAATAAAGAAATAACTCGAGAATAGAGATGATCGCGGTGATAAGTTCATACCATCAGGTTTCTTTCTATCTAAAAATTGGTATAAATTTCAAAATTTAGAAAATTTGGGTCACCGGCCATCTGAAGGTGCTATGATGGTCGTCATATGTTATGGGCACCAACGGGAGTTAAAATACCTTAGTCATTTAATTCTAAATTCTAAATATTGTACATTGCGATTTTCGATTTTTAACTTAAATTAGAATTTGTCCTCCATTTTAATCTAACTTATTTAGAATGGTATTACGTAAACAATTTTTATGAATTAAAATTAAAAAAAATAATCAAAATTAATTTAACCAAAAGATTGATAACATTACATATATGTGCCTGCAATTACATTTTCCTTTTCACAATAATTGATTGCAGATTGCAGATGGACTTGACACAAAGATAAAAGATGCGGTAAAGGATTATGAAGAAGGAGACGGAAATAGGACAATTTCATCTCGATCATTGGACCAACTTCAAATAGACGTGAGTCAACATAAAATGTAATTTTCACATTAGTTCTCTTCTCTACGTCTGCCTGGTAAAGTCTTTACAGTACATAATGTAGAGGAGAGCGTATAACCAAGCGGTTAGAGCACTTGACTGTAATACAGAATTACATTTATATAGATACTGTAGAAATTAATTGATGTTGGGATCGAGCTCCGGTCGGACCTGCTCCTTGTTTCCTTTGGTCAGAAACTTTACTTTCATGACCAGGGGGCCACTTAGCTATGGTGTACACATGCGTGATCAAAAAACACGGAAAAAGAGGTCATTTTTCACTGACCAACACGGAAAGAACTGCACGTGTTTAGGGGTCTGAAAAAGCTGATTTTCGACAAAAAGGGGTGCTTTTAAAAAAATACAAAAATACAAAATTTTCATGAAAAGGGCGTTTTTCAAAACCTGAAGAAAAAAATCAAATTTTAGGGGGTAACATTTTGAGCAAAAGTGTACATGAATCCTTGTTTAGGGGTATTTTTTCAACATAAGATAAAACTTGTTTATGGGGTATTTTGTAAACCTATGTTCACGCATGTGTACATGAATATACCCGAGTGGCCCCCCTGGGCTCTAATGGCACCGTGGTTCGATGCCACGTTAAGCCGTTACTCCGTCTTCGCATTTGACTCCAATATAAAGTGTTGCATGCGAAGTATCTGATCCCGATACAGATCCAGTTGGTGTTCTTTGAATCTAAAGACTCCGTATAGGTTGACGTCGAGATATATCTCAGTACAGCAGTTTTTTAAAACGTTCACGTAAAGTATGTTCGTCTACGGTTGGTCAAAACTGGGTCACATGACATCTTATATTGGGTCTACGTGAACGGTTGAGTGAACACATTAAACAACTTTGCGTCTCTATGAAATCGCTGGACTCTGAATGCACCCTTGCATAGTATTGCATGTTGCTTTGGTGCCATTCCTGTCGGTTACCGGCCGATATTGCATATCCTAAGAAAGCCGAGAAATGGATGTCACACCGGCGCGGCGATTGTTTGCGTGATGCTGGGACTGTCACGTGTATTACAAGACACACTCCTATACGGGTAACTCTTGTACTCTCGCTTTCGCTTTACTAAGGTAATCACTCGAGTGTATTAAATTTGAAACGGTCCTTTATGGAGTTAAAACATATGCAGTGGTCAATTAGACATCGGCAGACTACCTGCTCGAACCTGCCAGGTCGGACAAAGTAGTACGGCCGGTTTCCTATAAGGGTCGTCGGTCGGACCCCTTATATCTTTCGGTTGCCGATTATATTTAGACGTAGGCCTTTAGAATAATGAAACGTTAATAGATTGTATCTAGCATTTGTTTTCAATTCCATTGCAGTCAGGCAGCAGAGCCTATGCAAATGAGCTTTTAATGAGCAATTTAATTTTCATTTCCCGGGTATATACCGGGAAAATACCAGGACAACTCGGTCGCTAGATTTTTTTTTCTCGATGTGACCTGTCGGATAGTTCGGACTTCGAACCCTTATAAGCACAAGGGAGTTGGTGCAAATTGAAAATAAAGATATGGATGAAAATATTTAAAGTTTTTTCAATAAGATAAGCCTATTTTTGACAGTGGAGAATAAAAAATTTTCATTTCATTACATTTTTTTAAAAAAATGTCAATTTTAAGCTTTTAAAACTTGAGGTCAAATATGGTTACGTGTAGCGTGTTTTACAAAATTGTATGTGAAATGCTTTTACAAACTGCAAGATGAGATATCAGACATCATATATATGAAATTTGAAAAATATATCATGCCTGTAAGACATTTAAAACAGAAAATAAATCGAGGGAAAATTCATTACAACTAAACGTTCGAAAGGGACACGATGTCGGTCATCTCATTATCCCGATATACACAACGAATATCATAAACGACAAGTCACACCTTTCGAAGGTCTTGGGCTATATCAGGCAAATCTGACGTCATTTAACTTAGCACGTGTCTACGTGTGACTGTGCCCTGCCGCTCTGACTGTACATATCATATTATTAATATACGGGTTATTGGGAAATAATTTTATCATGTTTATCTGTAGAAATTCTTGTGTAAAAATAGTTTATTGAAGGAATATCAATCTAATATGATGGGAAAAATAATAATTTGTTTTCAAATGGAAAAAAAAAAGAAAAGAAAAAAAAGAAGGCGCCGTCGAGATTCGAACCCGGTACCTCTAGAATCAAAAGCCAAAGCCAAACCATTACGCTATCGAGATCTCACTGTCATTGAACGGGTGTTTTACCTATATGTACCTAACAATTAGACAATGCCGCGTAATTGATCACTTCCGGGGTTATATAATATTTTGCGTAGAAATTTGATGCTTTATTTGACCTCATTGGACCAGGCGTTACATTTGCCTACGTGATACGTGTTTTCAGCAGATTTATCTCAAATGTTTCAGGAAATCTGCTAAAGAAGTGTTGTCTCTCTCATTTGACCAAGTGGCTAAAATATATTAAGTCCAGAACCGTAGATTTTAGGTAAAACGCAAAGACCTAATTTGACCTCACTCGAGGAAATTAAACGCTCGCAAAATCACACGAAAAGACACTAATATTTCCCATTTTTTCATTTTTTTAAATTTCAAAATGTTTTCATAACTTTTATGCTTCTAATTGCAAGTTTGGTTTGAGATTCTATGCTATTTTGGCGAGTTTACAGGCTTTTTAAACTAAGGTATCCGATCTCATGAATATTCATACGCATGTAAAAAACGGCATTTCCTGTCAGTTTTCATGCATAAATAAAAATAAAATAAGCGATATTTCAGCGACCTCACTTCTGGCTGTTGGTTTGTTATTTAGTTCGAGTGTTGTGGTGGAGAAAACATATCCGACTGGACCAACTCAACGTGGGGACATCTGACCGCTAACGCAAACAAGGCTGGCCCTGAGAGCTGTTGTAGAAAGGGGTCGCGTGATACTAACTGTAACGTCAATACTGGGCCGCCGGGAAACCCCAAACCTAATGTCAACATGAACAGTGAGGTACGTAGATGATACGCGTAAAATATCAGTGGCATTGTGTTTTAAATTCCAAGCAATAGAAACCAAATTTTGAGATTTCAATTTTTTATTGTTTTCTTGATACATTTGTTCGCACTCTATCAGAACCCAGACCCACAGCAAGCAATCACAATAATACAGGACAAAAATTGTTGGACAATTTAAACAAAAATCCATGGTAGAAATTGCATTTACAAACAATTGGCCCTGTACTGTGGATTTTTGTTTATGATAATTTGTTAGGGTTGGTTGGTATGGAAAACAACAGTATAGAAGGTCAATGTTAAAATCACCCATTGAATATGAATATGAAAATAAACAAAAATACATAGTTTGTTGCATTTACAAGTAATGGACCCTGCAATATGGATTTTTGTTTACGTTGTCCAATAAATTATTGTTTGACCTATAATTCAAATCATACGGAGCTCATAATAGAGAGATTGCAAACACTGATTACCTAAGCGTGAACGAAAAAAACAACATTCAGAATGTTCATGCATGCAGCATTGGTACAGCATTAATAATAAATGGAGAGATGCTCGTTCTCAATGTATTTTTTTCGTTCACGTTCGCGTAATTGATTTGTTCAATATCTGTAATATGTAATTTTTAATCCTTAAAATGTGGGAGGAGCGAAAGAAAGACTTCGATTCCTTCCAAAAGTATTCCTCAAATGTGATACAATGATGGAAAACTTTCCCGGTCATGTTGACTATTACACTGTTCAAAAGTATAATAATCATTTCTCTCTAGGACCAGAGAGCTTCGCGTTTGACTCCAATTAATTGGAGTGTTGCGAAGTATCTAAGCCAAATCTGTCTTTCTCCAGTATAAATTATGTGATCGATAAAATGTTTCGTCGTCAATCGGCTGCGGGTCAATCAGCTGCAGAAAAAAGATGGGGACGAACTAAAAAATAAAAAATACTCCTGTTGATCATGTTGATGGAATCGAAGGCTTTCTTGAAGTTGTCAGAAAAGACAACGAGGGGAAGCCACCAAGGTAGTAACAATAGGAGCACGGAATCCAGGACTCATTTTCCTTAGTTATAATCTACCTCGTGTCAGATACTATTTAAAAGTTCATTTTATTTGCTACCTGACAGGGATGTGTTGGTGAATTGGAAGATTGGTTACAAAACAATTACCTCATTGTTGGTGGTGTATGCTTGGGTCTTCTTCTCTTTGAGGTGAGTGTTATGAGAGATTGGCTGCAAAACAATTACCTCAT
>JXSR01S022574.1:17943-39049 GCA_000969725.1 Ophiothrix spiculata
TCTCGGTCTCTGTGGACGGTCTCTTTATATTTGCCGGAACGATGTGCACGGCTGACTTGAACAAGTCTTTATTACTGTGAACAATAACACATATACAAAAAACAACTTAAAAATATATCATTTGAACTTGAAATCATTCAAACATATATTAGGCTGAATTTAACAAAAGTAGCAATGCTGACAAGCAAAAGACACTGGGAATAGCAAAACCTAGCCATCTAGCATTTGCAATCGTTTAAAAGCATATATCACAATCTTCATATATGTAAGTTCATGTCTTGTTTCATTTTCCTATTTCTTGTTTTGGGTCACATATTTTTTACCAATTAGTATATAATATTAGTGGCCAATATGGAATATTACATTTTTCAGAGAATTTTATGCCATGGGTTGCAGGGTGGATAGCAGTGATCAGCTACAATTAAGCTGGTTTCAGAGTTGCCGGTCATGTGGTTGTACGACCCGCGTGACGTCAAAACTTTACAGTGCGCAAAATCGACCTTGTCACATTTGTAAAATTTTGCTTGCCGCACGACAAGTCGATTACCCTGTTGTGATGGTCGCAATGACACGATATTTTGAATTGGTATAAATTCAACTTTTCTTGCAACAGACCATTGCGGCAATATACAAATGTGTCGTGCTATATTACGACAAGTCAAAATTGTAAATGGTTGGTTGCATGCCACAACGTCATTTGTCGCAACGAGAGCTACTCTGAAACCACCTCTACTTAATCAGCAACCAGTAAATGTTGCGGATGCCTGGTTTGTCTTTCACCACCTGAATTAGACTATGCTTACATAAAATAAGCATGGCTTTAACTACCTTGTAATTTAAGTGCATCTTATCTTATGTTTAACGCAGACAGTGTGCCTAAACAAAACAGAGGCAAAAGGTCATGTATGCGCTTAAGTTGTGGCAAAGGTCTGAAGCAGCTTCGGTGAAAACCGGAATACCCCCAATTTTGTCTACCTGCCAGAATAAAAACGGCGGTGTGCCTGATCTCCCCTGTAAATCTATGGTTGTACTTAACCTAACGTCCCACTATTGAATATAGGAATACTATAAACTGATCCAAGCTCATGCTTCCCTACTAAGGCCAAAGAAAGTATATTGTCCTATGATGATGAATATAATTGCCATTCACAAATCAATACTGGGCATTGATCATCACTTCTTTTTGTATGGGTAAGGCAGTGTGGACTTAGGTCAGTGTTGCTTTCCTTATATCCAATTGTCACTGCTACTGTTGAATCAAATATCACGGAATATGGTGCCCAACTTGATGATACCAAGTATGCTTTATCTCAACAACTTACGTTTTCTATCTTTAAGAAACTTACTTAATCACTTAAAAATGTATAAAGAATTAAAGATTGTGCCTTAAATCATATATCCACTCCAAATAAAGATTTGAGTGTGTCATTCACCATTTTTTGGCACATTCCGTGAAGTTTGCTTTGACTCACTTGATACTAGTAACCTACTCTGCATTTTAATATTCAGAGTGGATTTTCATTGTACATTGTGTGTAATTAACCTTTTGTGGAATTTCACCAAATCGCCATATTTACCGTATGATAAGTCTCATAAGCACCACCTCTATAAATGGAACATTGAAATGGCATGAATTCCTGATGATTTTTACCATATGTTGTCAATGCGACACATTCTTGAAGAAATCTCCCACATATAGTAACGTACACAGAAATCCACTTTCTACTTTATATTATATGGATTTGCATGTGTTGCATTTTTAAGGATTGACCATATAGACAGTGGTTTGGGGTGATGTCTACTTCCCTCCTATTGTCATTGCTAGGCGTACTGTCTATTTCCCAGTCTATGATGTTTTTTCATATGAAGTCTTAACGATACATTTTGGATGAAACCTTTCCAAAATATAGTACACACAAATCAACCTTTTCCTGAAGGCCCTATGGATTTACATATGTTGCATTTTTAAGCATTGGTCATATACAAACAGTGGTTTTGGGTGAAGTCCATGTCCCTCTTAATATCACTGCTGCTGTCTATTTGTGATGTTTTTCCATATGAAGTCTTAATGATACATTCTGGATGAAACCTTTTCCACATATAGTACACAGAAATCCTCTCTCTCCTGTATGGATTTGCCTGTGGTGCTTAAGATGATACCCACTGGTTAAGATTTTACCGCATATGTCGCACTGAAAAGTTTTGTCTTCGGTATGCATACGTTCATGGTGTATTAACAAGGGTTTGTATGGAAATTCCTTTGAACAAAATGCACAGAGGAATTTCTTTTCTCCATGAATGATCTGGATATGCCTGTCACGGGATGCTTTAAATTTGTAGGTTTTCCCACAAATTTTACAAGCATAGACTTGCGGTTTGCGGACACTCGGTTCATCTAGTACACTTTCTTGTCCATATTGCATGAATCCTATTTCCTTGAGAATAACAAAACAGTCCCAACAATAATTGTAGCCAATTTCATCATTCATAGTTGGCACTCCGGCTTTTTCATCATTTATGGTTTCCGTAAACGCCAATTTTTTCTCGCATTGCTGACAGGTGAATACCTTCTCGGTCTCTGTGGACGGTCTCTTTATATTTGCCGGAACGATGTGCACGGCTGACTTGAACAAGTCTTTATTACTGTGAACAATAACACATATATAAAAAGTAACTTAAAAATTTATCATTTGAACTTGAAATCATTCACACATATTAGGCTGAATTCACAAAAGTAGCAATGCTGACAAGCAAAAGACACTTGGAATAGCAAAACCTAGCCATCTAGCATATATAGTACACACAAATGGATTTACATGTGTTGCATTTTTAAGCATTGGTCATATACAAACAGTGGTTTGGGGTGAAGTCTATGCCCCTCTTAATATCACTGCTGTTTATTTGTGATGTTTTTTCATATGAAGTCTTAACGATACATTTTGGATGAAACCTTTTCCACATATGGTACACAGAAATCTTCTCTCTCCTGTATGGATTTGCCTGTGGTGTTTAAGATGATACCCGTTGGTTAAGATTTTATCGCAAATATCGCACTGAAAAGTTTTGTCTTTCGTATGCATACGTTCATGGTCCACTAACGAGGGTTTGTATCGAAATGTCTTTGAACAAAACGCGCACAGATATTTGTTGGGTTCATGCATGTCCTGGGTGTGTCTTAGACAAGATTTTCTTGTTGAGTAGGTTTTGCCACAAATTTTGCAAGCATACGCGGTTGGTTTGCGGTAAATCGGTTCATCTAGCACACTTTTTTGTCCATACTGCATGATTCCTATTTTCTTGGCAATAACAAAACAGTCCCAACAATAATTGAAGCCAATTTTTCCGCTTATAGTTGACACTCCAGCTTTTTCGTCATTCATGGTTTCCGTAAACGCTAATTTTTTCTCGCATCGATGACAAACGAATGCTTTCTCTGTTGATGGTACCGTTATATTTGTTGGCTTGATGTGCACGGGTGATAGGAAATAACTGTGAACAGTAACACATATACAAAAACAACTTAAAATGTATTTATCAGTTTATTTGGCTTAAAGATTACAATTATTACAAATATATTGACCTGGTGAACAGCCCGAGAGGGGGACTCAAACTTGAAAGTGGTAGGTATGTCAGGCAGGAAGTGCCGAAATGGGGGTCAAGTGAACTGATTTTCTGCAAAAAATGGACCTTTGAATCTGATTTTTTTTTTTTTTTTTTTGGGGGGGGGAGCGAGTGAAATGAAATTTTGGCCAAAAATAGCCTTCTGAGCTGAACATATTTGCATTTGCTGATCAATATTTGCAGCTGGAACTATTTCGTATTTTTCCTCAAAATAGGGGTCTAAAGAGCTGAATCATGCTGAAAATGGGGATCTAGTGAACGGCTTGAAAAAAGGGGCTTTGACTGCCGGACATAGGTATCCTGCCCACAAATGAGAGTCGCACCCCTGGATGCACAGCGTACATGTTACAACCCATCTTACTTATTTTGATTTGTCTGCACAATGTTATGCTAGTCTGACGACTCGCTAGTCCGAAGGCTCGCTAGTCCGAAATGTTATTCAATGGGGAAAATATAATTTTGAAAAAGGCTTGCTTGTCCGAAAACACAGCTCACTAGTCAGAAGGTTCGCTAGTCTGAATTTGAAAATAGGCTCGCAAATCAGAATTTTAAAAACCACTCGCTAGTCTGAATGAAAAAAACGGCTCCCCATTCCAAATTTAAATAACATCTCGCAAGTCAGAATTTCAAAATAGGCTGAGTCTGGCTCGCTAGCCCAAATTTTAAAATAGGTTCACTAGTACGAATTTTGAAAAAAGCTTGTTAGTCCGAATTTTGAATAACTGTAATAGAAATATGCCCATTATTTTTCTCCTAGGGAGCTGTTTTTAAAATTCGGACTAGTGACCTATTTGAAAATTTGGTCTAGAGAGCCTATTTTGAAATTCAGAGTAGCGAACTGTTATTTAAATTCTGACTGGCGAGCTGATTTTAAAATTTGAACTAGCGAGCTGTTTTTGATATTCGAACTAACATGCCTTTTTAATAATTCGGATTGGCGATCCTAAATTACAATTAGGACTAGCGAGCCGTTGGACTAGCGAGCTTTCAGACTAGCGAGTTGTCGGACTAGCGAGCTGTCCCCCAAAACGTTACGTAATAAAGGAGCACTTCATGAAATGCACTTCGAAACTCAACCCGCAGTTGATCTCCCGGAACCGCCGGTTCTGGCCGTTTGCTATTGTTCTAATCAGTGGCGACCACCCAGAACTGTTGGTTACGAGCAGTCAGCTGGCAGTTGAGATTTGAAGTGGACCCTAAGTAGGTTTCACTATATTTTGTCAAACTAAAAGACTCTGTTAGGCCCTGTATCCATTGGCTGTTCACTGGTGCCATATGCATGCAATTGTCCCCAATTGCCATGCAACACACACAGGAAACATCTGCCATACACAAGGTCACTAATACGGTCATTAAGCAAAATAAAGGTTAATTGTCTGTGGCGCACGACAATTGCGGGAATACGGCACTAGGGAACAGCCAATGGATACAGGGCCTTACAAGGTCCATAGCATATTCCCTGTATTCTTTAAGGCCAAGAAAAAAAAAACTCCGTCTCAGGTCCCTGCTTGCATAGGGTTAAAAATTCAATTTTACGGCATTTCTTTTTTTTAAGGTTTTCAGGAGAGTTTTTGCTTTTTCATTTTTTTCTTACATCGAGAGATAAAAAAAGAAAAAAAATTTGGCCACAAAGCGGCCCGGAAAAAAAATGACCTAAAAACGTAATTAAAAAAGATTTCAGTGTAGCGCATAGCCTTTTTTTACTAAAAACCGTCGGTTGTGAGCAGTCAGCTGCCGGTTGAGTTTTGAAGTGGATCCTACATAAAAGGTTTCACTATACTCTTAAACTTACAATTAAAGTACAAACCAAGAAATCAGACTCTGTTACGAGGTCCATAGCATATCCATTGTATTCTATAACATTGTAAAAGGATGTCTGTGTTGTATACATGTATAAGAGACTTACAATGATCAATTATGACTGATAAGACCAAATCACTGTGTTTTAATATGCTTTTGTATTGTTTGTAATTTAAATTGCTACCACATGGACAAATCTTGAACACAAGTTCATTTGAATATCTAGCAGGGTTGGGTGCATTGTTATGATTCAAAAAGTACGGACCAATTTATTTCCCCGTATGGTCACAATAGTTTATGTGCGTTAATCGGCTGCTTGGCTTGTACTTCAAGGTCTACACAGGATGACCAATAAGTGATCCGCTCTGAGTAAATCCTCTCCCACAAATGGTACAATGATGGTGGTTTCTCCTGTATGAAATCCCATGTGACAGTCAAGATTGTACAATGGGGGATTGAGGTTCCACCTTAAATACATCCCACTAATTGTCACTGCTACTGTGATGTACCTTTTCATCCATTCATGAATAAACCTTCTTCAACATTTGTTAGAAAGATAGGGTTTTCTCTCTGAGTAAATCCTCTCCAACAAATAGTACAAAGATAAGGTCTTTCTCCTTTGTAAGTTCACATACAAGCTTTTTTTTAAACGGGCGCCGGGCGACATTTACCCAACGGTCCTCACGTTTTAGCGCCTGGTTTGGACTAAAAATTATGTAGCTGGGCGCCGCCGAAAAATCGTAATAGGCGCCTGGTCATACTTGCATACAGAATGTACATGATGAATTTACCATAAAAGTTTAATCAGCATTTTAAAGTGAATCACCTTTAACTAAACAAGCCATGGATGTCAAAATTACAAAAGCAAGCAGTTAATCAATCAATTAATCCATGATTTATCACCTCTTGATTCGAACTTTTACCGTATCAGATGCTTTGTTTACATCATGTGTGCATGTGAAATACTAACATACAGAGTATACTTTAACCATTATGTGTATGTTCTAAATAGAACGCGAAACACAAGCTTTTACACAGGATCTCAGCCTGATGTAATTGGTATTAAAATTGTCAAAATAAAATATTGGCACCACTGATTTTATAACAAAATAATCCTAAAATATTAACTAATCAGTTATAAAAAGATCTTTCAAGTTTGTGTAATTTATTTTGGTCATGAATTCTTGTTTACCTGCGCAGTACGTGCACATGTGTTGTGCAGTGGAAAAACATGATGCAATGCAATGGATGTGTGGCTACTTTACATCGGAACAAAACAATGAAATATCTTGGAAAATTCTCGGATTTTGAGAAATAGAGGTACAAATCAGTATGAGATGAATGATAAATTGACTTTTGTGTACACAAAAATATAATCATGTTATCTTGAAATGAAACAAAAAGGTCTAAATTTCACTGTGAAAATCGTGATGTTTTAAGCTTAACCTCATAAAAATAGCTGCTGTACACTACCGGTGTATGATTTTAAAATGACTCCCGGTCGTAACAAAACGGCGCCTGGTTCCATTCTAAAATTTTGGACTGGGAGCCGCTTTCTGGAGATTTATGGCTCCCGGTCACTGGTCTCTTAAAAAAAGCTTGTTCACATATGTCAGTCAAGATTGTACAGTGGGTGATTGAGGTTCCACCTGAAATTTGTCCCACTAATTGCCACTGCTATTGTGATGTACCTTTTTCATATGACCCCCAAGCGATCCACTCTGAGTAAATCCTCTCCCACATATGGTACAAAGATACGGTTTTTCTCCTGTATGAATTCGCATATGACGGTTTAGATAATATTGGTCTTGGAAGAATTTTCCACATATGTCACATTTAAATGAGCTATCACCCATATGCATAACTTCATGACGTTTTAAGCAACTTTCATATATAAACTCCTTTGAACAAAACGCACAAAGATATTTCTCTTTTGGATGTGCCCTACTGGTGTGTCTTTGACAAGCTTTAAATGAATTGTATGTTTTGCCACAAACTTCACAAGGAAATTCAGTTATTACTTGCATCGTGACAATTGGTTCATCTAGCACACTTTTTTGTCCATCTCGTGTGAATCCAATTTTCTTTTCAATAACAAAACAGTCCCAACAATAGTCATAGTCAACCTCGCCATTCAAGGTGTGTGCTCCTGCTTTTTCATTGTTGATGGTTTTGATAAAAGATAACCTTTGTCCACACCGATGACATGTATATATTTCCTCTGTGGAAGGCTTCTTTATATGTGACGGTTTGATGTGGACAGAAATCTCTATAGTGGTAGCTGACTTGAATGATTCTTGTTTACTGTGGACAATAACATGTATACAGAAACAACTCAATGCATTTATCATTTTAATTGTTCAATTATCTGATTTCTTCACATACATATTACGATAATTTACAAATACGGTAAATATGGCTATTGAAATGAGGTAAGTTAAAAAATTTACTAACTTCCTTTTATACAAAAAATTGAGAAGATTTAGATACCACTCAGAATTGGTATGCAGGTAAAAAGAAGTTACCATCATAGTGTCTGACCGATCTGATCGGATGGACCGAAATCGGACCGGTTATAAGCTTATCAGATCTGAATTCAAGTTGGAGTTACAAACAAATCTATATTTTATCTCACAAACGGATTCAACGAACCCTAGAAAAGGTGCAAAAAATTGAGTTAATTCATTTTTAGTACTAACAATACCCAACAGACAACATCAAAATACTACATGTATAAACATTACATATTTTTGCTTAGAAGTATCTTTTACAACCACATGGTAAGTAAATGATCACCGATTTTGTATTAATGTCGGCAATTTATTGTCCTTTGTAATATACACTTAGAGAATCGGAATTGGACAATTTGAAATAGGCGAGACACTAGTTATCAAGATCTATTACTGGACATGACTGATACCACGTACCTCCCATAAAAGACAAAATACATGTAAAGGTAATATCCTGACAAAAATACAGTTCATACCTATATAATCTTGTTACTAAATAACAGACTTTTATTTCCACTCAAAACATTTCTGAAAATGTAACATTTTCTAGATGCTGTCGTATTTGAAATGTGCATAAAATCCCAGGGGGTGGGGTGGGAGGGGGGCCACTTAAGTATAATGTTGCAGACATAGCATGGCCACAGTGTTTCAAAACACCCCTTAAGGGTATACACCTTTTTTCCCTATTGAGACCATAATCGGGAATTTAATGAGACTGTTTTCACACTAGGGTTTGAAAAAGTACTCTACTTCTTTCTTGAAAATTGCCCCAAAATGGCTGCTTTTGATACCCTAAACGGTGTCACCTGATTCACTCTTCAGCCTTCAAAAACAACCCTAATTCAACTTTTTTTTTTGGTCATGCTATGCCTGCAACATTATATTTAAGTGGCCCCCGGGCATACAATGATAACTTTAACACACATTTTCTGAACTTTACATACAGTATTCTGACATGTCATTCTTTAAAGAATCATAATCCTCATCTTGGGGTCATGTGAACTTGAACCGATTTTTAGTTATAAGCTGAAGATATGCTCCATTGGATTTTAAAAC
The DNA here is from genome assembly GCA_000969725.1 of Ophiothrix spiculata. Classification (NCBI taxonomy): domain Eukaryota; kingdom Metazoa; phylum Echinodermata; class Ophiuroidea; order Amphilepidida; family Ophiotrichidae; genus Ophiothrix; species Ophiothrix spiculata. Next base: position 26,931 of record JXSR01S022574.1, read on the forward strand.
AACTTGATCAAGGGCCAATTTCTACTGGAGACTTTAGTATCCCAAGTATCCCTAGGCTATCAAATTTGGACATATCCCAAATATCCCTAGGCTATCAAATTTTCCACTGCCTGTTCAAAGTACCCCGTTATAGTCCACCCAATCTATGTTTAACTGGCCGCATGTTCCAATGAACATGACAGCAACAAGGCAGAGTACATGTTCCTTGTGCCACATACCACTTTCAAATTATTTTTGTAGGATATTGAAATATCCTTTTCAGGATTGATATTTTTGTGTTCACATCTACTGACATTCTACTGAGTGATAATAATATAAAAGACACAAGTTATCAGGAATCGTGATACGTTATGATGATACTCGTTTCAGTCACTGTGTGTACATGTTTTACGTGACTTCTCATCTGACTTTTTTGCGTAAACTGTTTACCACATGCATCGCATTGAAAAGGCTTCTCCCCACTATGTATTCTCTCGTGATCCGTTAACGTCTCTCGTTGATTAAAACTTTTCCCGCACGCTGTACACATATACGGTTTCACACCGGTGTGTATTCGGTAATGACGTTGTTGACGCGATCTTGTCGGGAATCCCTTGCCGCATTCACAACATGTATATCTGAAACCAACTATCCTTTTCTGATGCTTTGTTAAAGTCGCATCATCTGGAAAATCTTTGCCGCACAATGCGCAAGTTAATGTCTCGTTCAAGTGGGTTTTGCAATGCCTCCAGAAACTCTTTTTCTGTGTGTACCTTTTCTTGCACTGCTTGCATACATAGTATCCACTGCTATTCAACTCTTTCTGTAAATCAGGTAATCGTGCCTGAATTTCTAGTTCAAGATTCTTGTCAATAAACGCCGTATCTTTGTCAGCTGTGTAGCAGCTCCAACAGTAATCCTGGTCCGTCTTGCCAGCAGGAGTCTTTACACCTGATTTGCTGTTGTTGACAATTTCATTATCATTCAATGATTTTCCACAGTTGTAACAGTTTGATAATCTCACTTCAGTGTCGGTCACAGATGGTGTACTAACAACAGGTCCAGCGGGGTCACTTGATGTGTCTGTCATTGATTCCACGTGGCTAACAGGGTCACTTGATGTGTCAGCCACAAATGCGACATTGCCGACCGGGTCAACAGTGTCACTTGGTGTGCCTACCACTGATTCCAAATGGGCGACAGGATTGCTGGATGTTTCTGCCACAAATGTCACATTGCCCACAGGGCCGGCAGGGTCACTCGGCATGTCAACCGCAGATGTTACATTGCTCACCACACCAGAAGGGTTGCTAAGTGTTTCAGCCACTGGTATCACATTGCCCTCAGGACTGGCAGGGTCGTTTGGTGTGTCGACCACTGGTGTCACATTGCCCCTAGGGCTGGCAGGGTCATTTGGTGCGTCAGCCCCAGATTCTGAATTGACCACAGAGCTGGCAAGGTTGCTGAGAACAATAACACACAATACAGACATTCGAATTAGAGAATAAAAGATTACACTTATTGTTTTGCTATTGTTTCATAATGGACAAACAGTTGCAGCTTTGTTTGGACTCAAGACTAAAGCTAACATAGCCATTACCAAAAACAATGTACGCTATTCCATTATGATACAATATATGACAGGTTAAACAATAAATGTATCTTTTATTCTCATTCTTAGTCACATATTTGTGTGATTTTGAATTTGTGTATATATTCAATCCCAATTCAAGTAGAGAATTGAAGTTTGTACTTCTTTAGATGTTAGATGTGCGAGTACAATACATCATCCAATTTGTATGCATTTTCTTATCATGCTTGTGTCTTCACTGCTTTTAACACTAACCCACTGTCATATATTGTCTCATAATGGATAGCCAGCCCTGGTTTATACAAGTAAAATCACACGCAATGACTAAGAATAACATTTGGTAGCAGCGGTGGTTTGACGGTTTCTTAATGCCTAAGTCGACCGTCTGCTGCTATCAAACTGTAATGGACCGAACGTCACAAACCAAACTTACTCTCTAAGAAATCACAAGACATACCAGAACCAAATAAATTTGCTACCCAGCCAGGAATCTAACCTAGGACCTACCTAGTTAAAAGCGGGCACGTTATTGCATAGGCCAAAGAGGGCATCCATGATAGTTCTATACACTGAATGGGTGCACCTCTTTGTGACAGCCCTGGAAACAATTGAGTACAATTCTAGTACAACATTCCTGAGCTGCACATTTGGAACATCATTCTATTACAGTTTTATTACAATTCAGGGACTTCCATTTGAAATTTGCAGGGGCTCTATCAAAAGCACTCCTAAGTTCTTTAGGAGAGCAATTAGGAGAGCTATCTGGATATAGACTACGTTAATACCATCATGCGAGGTGCCCTATTAATTGAGCTCCCATAAAGTATTTGAGGGGAGCAGGGTGGCTCAGTAGAGCTCACTTTCCTCAAATAGAAGTCACTGTAATTCTAGTACAGCTGCACATTTGCAACACAATTCTAGTACAGTTTACGTTCATTCTATTACAAATTTTTTTGTACTAGAATTGTACTAAAACTGCACTAGAATAATGTCCCAAATGTGCAGCTCAGGAATGTTGTACTAGAATTGCACTTGATTTTTACCAGGGAGAATAGATATTTAACAGAACAGCCTACTCACCAGTCTTGTTTCTTGATCTCCAGTGCGCCGTACCGTACACTATCCCAGCAATGCGTATACTGGTTTGCAAAGTGAATCCCTTTCATTTGCTCACATAATTCAGCTTCTGCCCGATGCGACGATTTAAGGTGGTTATATAAATCAGACGAGTTACCACCTAGATAAACAAAAAAGGTTTAATTTTGTAAATTCATGAATATATAAATTAAAATATACACAAAATGATAATGCAATCATACAAATTTTCACAAAATACAAAAATTTACGGAAATCAAAATACCTGACCGTTGAGTGATTGCTACTCTATGGCTGTTCTCACAACTAGCATTTGTTTGGGGACTTGTCTGAGATAAGTGCCAAGATCTGAAAGTTATATTTTTGCTGGACATTGATGGAACAGAGATGCCAGTATGTTATCACTGAAAAAACCCGGAAACTTTCAAAAAATCCTGAAAATGTGTGTAAATTTTGGCAAAAAAACCCTGAAAAAAGGGCTGAAATATACAAAAAGCGTAAATTTGGAATACCCCCTGAAATCAGGTTAAAACATGATAACTGGCATCTCTGATGGAAGACTGCTGACAAAGATGAATTAAAATTGAGGGTGGATATGAGTGTTTTGGAGGGCCATCACAGTTCAGGCAAGCAAGTGATAGGACAGATTGAAAATTGCCATTCACAATATTCATGTGTAAATCCAACTGATTAGACTGCTGGCACTGTTTACTCTGTTTTAAGTTAAGAACTCAGATAGTCGTTTTCTGAGTGGGCCTTGTTGGGAAGATAACGATCAGCTTTATGTTCCAAAGGAGTGCACCAAGAATTCTCCATTGCTATACAAATGGGACAAAAGAACCAGCACAGGAGATGGGAGTTATCATTGTGGCTTTATTTTCCAATGAATTGGGGCGACTAGAATTAACAAACAAAAGCTGTACCTTTTATGACAGCCTTACACAGCAAACACACGGGTCTGTTGACTGCTTTGGGTTCCCCATTGCTATCTGCTATGTAACAAAAGAACAACCATGATGGTTGGAATATGTCATTCTTCATGACATACTTCTTATGGCTATTGCCAGATATTATGTCGTCGCAGAGTCTGTATTCAGGTAGGTGATCGTCCATGAGATGGTGTAAGAGATTTGTGGTATGTTCTTCATCTTTATCTAGACAAATAAAGAAATTGATATTGTATTTAAAAACACATTGCACATTAAACTTGCAAGTTGTCACTTGATAATAATTCCACAATTGTCTGCCCCACCAAGGATATATATGGGAAGCTGAAAAAAGGGTAAATGATATAATCAAAATACCAATAGGAGGAACTATTGAAAAGGAAGCCAAACGCCTGACGAAGTGAAATGATTGTGAAGATCTACTTGCAGCGAAACATGATGAGCAGTTTGATATAAATCGCAAATCGCTAAGCAAAAACCAAATTATTATTATAACTGTAGAATGCACAAGAAAAGTGAATAACAAATATGTGAACTTGTATACATTTCAAATATGCAATTATGACATGCATTTTGCTTTTGTATCATTGATGTTAAAGGGGCATTGGACAAGTTCAGCATCATCCCCTAATTTTTCCCCAAACATTTTGAGATTTTTGCATCATTTGAAGTATTGGCGGTAATAATGACAGCATGCAAAGTTTCATAGTCAAATTCAAACCTTATATATCAAAATATTTTTAATTATCGTTGTCGACAATGATAAATAGTGCCCTCTTTAATTGAATTTCTAGAATTTGCCTTTTCAGGAGATCTAATGACAATTCCAAATTTCTGTTGATAAATCTGCAATCTATGATGTGAAAGGAATGTTTTACAAACAAATCTTTGGCTCTTTCTCATTGTACAGCATCAATAAATACGTTTAGAGAATAGCCTCATACCCAAAATCAACAAATTAAATAAAATTCAAATTTTTGACTTTTTTTAAATGTTTTGATCAAAAATTTCCCCAGATCTGGTAAGTGACTGTTATTTTCTAACATAAGAAGTGTATATCATCCACAAACAAAATTTCAAAAATTTGTCCAATTCCCCTTTAACATTTTGGCCTATATCTTTATGATATTGGACAATAAATATATACAAACAGAAATTCAGGGTGCAGGACCTAATTGTTTGTAAATACAACCCTTACCCTGGATTTCTGTTTTCATTATTTAACAATTTTTTTATTTTACCTATAGTGATCTTTGACTTAAAAATCTTTCTACTGATGAGCCCTTAAGGACTCGTAATGAATACAAGTACATACCATCTTTCTCTGATTCCTTGACAGATTTCTTGCATAGAAGACACACGGCTCCCGTCTTGTTATCGTTCCTAGCGTGTGGATATGCAAAGAATATCAACGCTAAAGACTTGCCAGTGTTTTTGTCTAAAGGTAAATATCTCCACAAGGTTTTCTTTGCTTTCAAATTGACAGGTGAAGGTGTCCTGAAATTGTCTTGGAATGTGGTTTTCTTGGCTTGACTGCTGCTGGGTGAAGCCACATTTACGTTGTCTTCTTGGACTACGGCTTTCTTGGCTTGGCTGCTGCTGGGTGAAGCCACATTGACATTGTCTTCTTGGACTACAGCTTTCTTGGCTTGACTGCTGCTGGGTGAATTGACGCTGTCTTCAAACACATCTGTTCCATCTTCAGAGCTGTTGAAAACAATCATGTTAATACAGTTAACCCTTTGAACCCGGCAAGCTGGTATACCGACTCGCGTATTATACATGTACCGCATACCTGATGAGCCAGTTTACTGGCTTTTAGCACCTCTGTCAGAAACATGATGTGCCTGTCTATTAGCATACGTAGTGACAATATTTATTGGTCATCAATAAATTACTGAAAACGCCAATATTTTTGCACTCAGTAATTTTCGCGCAAGGCCAATTTTGGACCAATTTGCGCGTTTTTATTTTCGCACACGTAAAGATTGTCCGAGTACGTAAGGAATATCCTTTGCACCAAATACACATTAATATTCGCGGTACATTTATTTTAGCGCTAACCCCATTTTGCAAGAAAATAAATGTAGCGCAAAAAATACCACTTATACAGTATGGCATCATTGGATGATAGGTCAATTGGCTTTTTAAGAGTAGTGAATAATTCTGCAATTTTTTTAAAATTTGATCGCAATTTTCATCAAATATGGGCATCACCCATCGACTGCAATGTTATTATCGAATACATTAGTAGACAAAAATCAAATAATTGATTTAATTTAATTTAATTGGAACAATTGGAACGACTGAAATATGAAAATGAAGCAAGGACATCAAAATCAAAGCAAATGATAGGCTTATATGGTGGTTTACACCCGGGGGGGGGGGGGGGTTGTACTCAAATTTGGTTTGGGTAGGGACGTGCCTCTGGGAAATTTGGAAAGCCACCCATCCAAATACCAATGTAATACCAATTTTTACTAAAAATTGACCCATCCATATACCAAATCTTCTAAATTTTGAGCCAAATTTAATCAAAAATCTCATTTTCTGTCCAAATTTGCTCTATTTTGGCTAAATTTTCTAACATTTTGAGAAGAAATGTCAAAATTTGTGGCATTTGGTTAAAATTTTAAAATTTTGAAAAGAAAACCCATCAAAATACCTCATTTTGCGAAGAAAAAGGACAGATTGGAATACCAGAAAGCCTGATTTTGCTACCCGAATTTGCGGCACGTCCCCATAACCCCTTTTGTACTAAGTAGCCTCCCGGGAGTTTACAACTGTTGGGTTGGCCTGGGTCAGTGGTATAGAACTGTTAATATGTCATGTGAGTGCAAGAAAGTCGTATCTGCAATGGCTACCCTAAGTTATATTTATTTTTCAACTTGTCACAAGAATGTGATAAATCTCTCAAAATTTCAATGTCTTATGTCTGTGGTTCTTGAAATGGTTCTTCAGGGGACATGGTGTCACCTGAAGAACCATTTCAAGAACCACTGACCCAAGACTTGAGATTTTACAGTGTGCAATCCGAATTAATGACAAGAGGCAGCTATTGCAGATACGACTTTTTTGCACTCACATGACGAATTATAATGGTGCAATCAAAGTCCTCCGATATTCATTAGTCATTATAGGCCAAATAAACATTTATTGGATGCAATTGAAACAAAAAAACATGGTACAGGTTGCATTCACAAACAATGTGGCCCTGTACTCGGGATTTTTGTTTATATTGTCCAATAAATTATTGTTTGGCCTATAGTGTGCACTCATTAAACATGCTATTTTGGGTGCGTTTTAAAGTTTTGACTAAATAGCTAGACGGCAGTGATGAACAATGAACTGCAAGATAATTCTTTTGTGCAGATTTTACAGGGCAACTTATTTGCATGAAGTTTTTGTAAGACAAATTTTTACAAATGACTAATTTGTGAGAGATATTTATGCTAAAGAATTTTGGTCATTTTGATTAAATACACAAAATTTGCATAGTGGAATATTTTTTTTATTGAAAGTTCGTTATACCAGAAAAATAATGATTTGATTCTTGTATTTCTGCCATAACTTCCATCACTTTTAGGCTTAATAATTAATTCATGTTTTTAATTCTTCATCCCAGAGCATAGCAACATATGGCCCCATTAGCCTGACCCCTTAGTGACCCTTAATGGCTTTGGATGAATTTAATTGTCTTCATCCCAGTGGTTACATAGGTCAAGTATACTTGACAATAAGTCAAGTATAAACAATAAATTCAATCACATGCCTATATAAATTCCTGTTTTGAAATTACCTGGGAAAATAATTCTAGTGAGTGCACTAGAAGTTTTAATCATCAAATCTACACATACCTGTCGTTGGTTAGCCATGCGGGACGTCTTCTCTTGCGCTCTGGTCTTTTCCTTTCTGAAACTAGAAAAGGAGAAATCAGTTGAAAATTGATGAAAATTTGCATGAATTTATCTGAGTATGAATTATGCCCTCTTGTGTTTCACATCTGTGACACGATCAGGCACATGCAGCAAGTTTAAATTCTAATTAATATCTTTATCTAACTAAAGTATGTGTAAAAATGCTATATTTGATCGACCATTATGTTTGGTCATCTGGTTATAAAAGTACATTTTTTTGAACTTGAAAAACAACAACAACATTGGAAAACAACAATAGCTTGGATACCTGAGAATTTCAAATGATACATACATTCCTGTTTTGTCCAATTCAACTGCTGATTTTGTAAATGAACATTGCCTTCACTGCTAAGTTACCTCATACTCAGAGGATGATTTTAGGCCTTCCCACAATACTCAGTAATAGAATGATCAACAAGGTCAAATTGCCACTGCTGTGTATTAGTGGGAAAGATGTGAAATTTCACACTAAATTAAACTGTATTATAGGTGTCCTATAACTTTAAGCGACCAAAGATTTTTAAAATAACCATAAAGCTAATAGTATGACCTTTCTCAAGGTAATTTTAATTAAATGGTCGCTCACTAAATAAACAAGCAGTGCTATGTTGAAAACATGCATTTCATTGTGTAATGTCAATGGGAAATAGCTCTCACTGTGGGTTGTTTTGAGCTATTGATTTCAAATTTTGAATGGAATTATGGGAAGTACTTAAAACACCCTCTGCCTCATACCAGAGTGCCTGATATGGTTAAAACTACTTTGACAAAGGCTCAGTGTTAGAAAACGATTATTTATCAAACATTTGGAGTGAGGATACATATTACTTTAAAGAATTTGTCAGACGGCAAATAGTTGAATTGAACGACTGAATATGGTATATGTCAAAAAACACCGGTCAAACAAACAGTCATAGGTCAGAGTCATAAATGACCCATAAGCCAAGCAAAAATTTATTGTGCAGTATAAACAAAAATCTAGAGTGCAGGGCACCATTGTTTGTGAATGCAGCTCCTACCTGGGTTTTCGTTTGCTTTGTCCAATAAATTTTTGCTTTGCCTATGCATCTACTGTTTTGTTTACCTTGGTTCATCTCCTCTTGCTTTTTTCCTTCATCATTCTTTTTCTTTTTCCGTCCTACATTTACTTTCTTTCCTTCATCATTTTTTTCTTTTCTGTTTCCTTCATAATACTGTTCCACTTTGCCTTCGTTGCTAAGTTCGACTAATTCAAATTCAATAGTATCATATTGTTCTTGTTCTTCATTTCCATTAGGGCTGACATCCTCGAGATTCGCTACAAAGCAGTCCATACAGAATGTCAGCGTAATGTTTTTATTTTCTTGAACCTTTTTGACCATCTCTTCTGCAGGAAATGTTTTCTCACATACATAACATGTACTACGTTCCTGAGATGATTGATTGGATGTCTGTTCAGAGTCTCTCTTGCTGACAGGGGGTGTTGGTTGTCTATTATCTTCTTCAGATTGAGATGAACAGGTATCGTCGCTGAAAAACAAACCACATTTTTAAAAGATTATCACATGATACAGTAAAATATGACAAAATGGTATACCAACACTTAGCTTACTCTAAATTATAAGGTAACGATTTGTTTGACGTTTCTATATATTTTCTATGTTTCTCCTTGTGGTAATACCCAAGGAGGTTATACAGGTTGTTGGGAAAACTCAAGACTGGTGATATAATGGTAAAGTAACAGTAAATGAGGGGTGCTCTGGCAAAATGAGAGGAAAGTCACAAATTTCAAAATTGAGTTTATGGCATATTTTAAGTCTCTATAATCTCAGCTTTTGAATGATATACAATATGTCTCACTTTCCTTCTCCATTCTTCATTTTGAGATCGAAATCCAAAGCAGTCCACTGAATATATTGCAATAAAAATAGCTGCAAATCAATTTCAAAGATACTGTGATTATTACAGTGTACAAGAGCAACATGCAATCAATTAACCATGAATAATTGCACTTAACGACAAAGTTTACCTTTGAAACTTTAGGTATAGATGAGTTGACACTAATGTATATAAACACGGGTAAGGAGCTAGTCCACAGATATGCATGAGGGAACAACAAATGATTGCTGCACATTTCAATAGCCCTACTTGACTTGGTGTGAATATTAAAAGCATGTGTCCTAAATAAAACCTTCTGCGCACGCATAGTGCCAGGCAAGGAACAATGAATATGACCGCGCACACTGCCGGGCAAGACGTCCTATGTCAACTCATCTATAGGTCAACAATCATGCATTAATGTCAAAAAACAAAATATGACTTTTTCAACCTGTTTTTACTTTAGATGCCATTTATTCAAAATGCACATTTGCGACTTTCCTATCATTTTGTCAGAGCAGCCCACAAATGATAAAGTACTGTAAAGAGAAGATATTTTCGCGATTTTGCCTCTAACAGACATTTCGCGAGTTTTTACTTTCGCGATTACCCAAATAGAGTTGCATAATATCAACGAGTAAGCTTACCAAGTCGCCATTAACAACATTCATCGCCAATTATCGGCAGATTTTACAGTGTGGAAAGTTGATTACAAAAGTGATTGACGTGTGTCTCAAGACCATTTCTTTCAACTAAAAGGCCAAATATATCATTATACTATCAACTTTTTTCACTATCACATGATTGATTTGAGAAATATTTGCCTCATATTTACCATCTACATCGGTCGTGATTTAGCTGGCCGAATGATTAAACTTCCGAATTCAACAGCTTTACATGCACAGATTCACTGCTTTGCTTGTTAGGTATTTTCAAAGAAACTTTAATTGGTCGATAAATGACATTATATTTCGCGAGTTTTTATTTTCGCGTTTGAGGATTGATTCGCAAAATTCACGAAAATAAAAACCTCGCAAAAATTTCTACTTTTACAGTAAATGCTACATACTCACTTTGAATTGTAAGGTTTTGATTTGGTTTTATTGTTGTGGTGACGCCAGAGGTGCTTAAACAGATTGCTGGTATTGCCTGCAATGAACAAGGAAGTTTGCTTTGGATGTAATATCCCATTTTATATACCTCATATATAGATTCTTGTCCTCTCATTGGTTTTTTTAAAAGTGAGGGCTTGGATTTTACTAGGCCTGGGGCATATTTTTCACTAGGCCCGCTCAGCATATTTTGCGGCGCCAGTGTCACACGAGCAATACGCATGCGACTATTAACCATTGGGCATTTTAAGGGCAAAAATGGTTCTCTTAACATACATATTCAGTATATGAAACGAATATTGACTGCTTTTTCTTCGGGGCATAGTTGAACTTATTTCCCCTCGGTGATCTCAAAACCATGAATATGCCCTCAGCTTCGCTTCGGGCATATTCATGGTTTGGAGATCACCTCGGGAAAATAACTTAAACCATGCCCCTCAAAGCAGTCAATATTTGTATACTAAGAGTTGTTAAACCTTAAAAGACCTAATATTGGATTCAGTGTTGTAGTGCAGACCTTGGCCTTAATCTAGGTCGCAGACCTCATAGCCTTCGATTACAACACTGGTTTGGTATATCCATGATTCTGAAGTTCCTGTGATTATCATGATTCTGACACAATTAATTATAATCAGCAAAATAGGTCCCTAAAGATCCAATGACATGGAACCATGGCAAAGTGCAAGCCCAGCACAAATGATGTGACACTTGAAGGTGAATTTGATGAGAGTTAATCAGTCTCTTCTGAGTCACTTACTGATTAAGCACAATACAGTTAGTTCCATCTAATCAAGTTTTAGAAATCAGTAGTTGAAATTAAAAAAATGTACCTGCGCAAATGAGTTATTTGTCAAAAATTGGCTGAAAAACACAAACATTTACATGCACTGAGCAAATTTTGCTTGCGTACATGTAAAATTCCCTAATGATGAATGTTTCATAAAATTAAGAGCTGAAGTCACAGTGTTAAAGCCATAATGCTCGCAATGTCGGATAAATCTAAGTGCCAAAGACAAAAAAATAAAATTTAAAAAACCACAAAAAACAACAACAACAACAACAAACCTCCATATTTATTACTTACCATGAGTAGGTACGTCAATGTTACACAATCGACATGTTGGATTATGTCTATCTTCAGGTTCACTGGGATTGTATGGATTGGGTCGGAAGCCAAAAAACTGCCAAGCAGCCGACTTGCCGCCTTCCTTAGCCAGTAATTCTACCTCAAAATGGTCTGTTTTACCTTCCTCTACCTGTAGCTTCAAATCTTCTATCAACAACTTCCAATCATTTTCCGTCGGGTTCGGGTCGCTGAAAATAAATGTACAATGAAAAATAATGTGCATGTACCATGTTCAAATTTACAAGTGTGCGAAAACAAAAGCTTGCAAAATGATTGAAAATTTGTAGTGTACTAAAATTAGTGTCTGTAAAAATTGCCACCTTTTAAAAAGTACACCTTATTTTAGTTTAATACCTTGAGGCAGGTCATGGGGCTACTTAGTACAAAAGGGGTTATAATAACAACAATAATATTTATTTAAATCACTTGCATTATTTAAAAACATGACTTTACAATGTACAATATCACAAGATAATTAAATAAAATGCATACAAA
>JXSR01S022578.1:23687-35188 GCA_000969725.1 Ophiothrix spiculata
GGGAATTATTGAAAATTCTGATCCCTCGGTTTTGGATGCGTGTGACAACTTCCCTCCGCGAACAGTAATTTTCACTAATTCCATCAATACCATGTTGTATTTGTATAGAACAATGCTACATAGCTGCAAATGTTAGTTGTAGTAGGTCGACTTGTATCAAATTATCCGGTTGTCCTTGCAGCAAACTGTATGTTGCCAATGTTATCAATAGCGGCAAGAAGTTTTGTTGCATACTAAGATTTTTAATGTTTAAACACACACAAAATTAGGTCCAAAAGGGGGGGGCCTGAATCTTTTTCTGAGCTTAAATGCTTTTGAATTACACCCCCCTAAAAAGTGCATGGACAGAAAAAATTATGTGGACAGAAAACATTGTGTGGACAGTCCCTTAGTAAGTTTTACATTACCTTCACTACTATCCCACCCGAAGCTCTTGGTAACATCAGTAGTCTCCACCGCACGCTTCTTACTAGTCTGAAGTTGTACAAAGAGTCTCTGCAACTGATACGGGATACTCTTAACCGGATCTTCCGATTTCTCTTGATACTCCCACCTGCAAATGCAAAGACATATTTTGAGCGATGGGTTAGTTTAAGCATCGGGGTTTAGCGCAATTGCGCGAAAGGTTCAAAATTAGCGATTTTCACGATTTTTCCCAAAACTCTCTAATGACAGACAATTCATCGATAAACAAACAAGAACCGATCATAAATTCAATATGTAAGCTAAAACAGATGACTCAAAAACTGTGTTAAGTTGTTATTCAAATGAAATGTGCATTAGAAATGCATTTAAATAACTTCCCTGTTGTAAATGCTAATCATTTTAGACTTGGAAGTTGGAACCCATAAATTTGGGTCATTTCACTCTATCGTATCAACTGAAATAGATCGCATGATGTGTTTTTGGTTGACTAACAGGGTTAAAAAGAGATCGCACATTTTTGACCTGATGATTTTGTACACATATTCGCGCATTTTGAAAATCGGCAGCGCTTTTTGTCGTTTTAAATCGTACTAAACCCTGATGCTTTGATAAGTTTAAGAAATATCAATTGCTCTTACATTATAAATGCGACCTATCATTCAAAGTTGGGTTAGGGTGTGTTCACACACAATAATTTGGTCATGACTATATTTTTGCTCATGAGCAAATTCGTAGTGTGAACGCAATTATAGAATGTGTCTCGCTCGTGACCAAAAGTGACACGCCACTAGTTACAACGCGCAAGTTGTGTCCAAGTGTGAACGCAACTGCTAAGTTGTCTCGTTCTAGAGCCGGTCATGACTTGTCATTACTATTATGTGTGAACATGCCCTTAGTCTATTGTGTTGTATGAAAGCTGGATTTGACACAATAGGCTGTCGTGAGCAAATTCCCAGTGTGAACGCAATTATAGAATGTGTCTCGCTTGTGACCAAAAGTGACACGCCAGCTCATTTCAAACTTTCAAGTACCAATTAGCTGTATTTATTAACTAAGGTGAAAAGTATCACAAATGCTTTCATGAATAAGTTACAAAACCTACAGACTAGGCTACAGACAGAGCCGTCTCATTAAATACATGCTTTAAAAATTTGCTTTGTAAAATGTTGAAGCCCTCATGCTTCAAAGACTATGTACAGACTGAACAAGTTAGTATGAGAAAAAATTATTTGATGAACCAATTGAATACGCTGGAATAAGAACATCCCAACTCCATGAGCTGCCTTCTGTTAAGTTATGTAAAAAATAAATGCATATAAATCTCTGAAAATGCTTTCAAATCACTAGAAAGCATTTCCATGTCTTTATCCCAATCATAGTGTCAGATTTGACCTTGTAGTTGACTTTGTTAGCCATTGTTAGATAATTTTCCTAGCATATAGTTGCAGAGGGTAGCTCGTGGAGTTGGGATATTCTTGTAATGACTGTTTAAATATAGCAACAATGTACTATAAACATTATCTAACAATGTCTAAACAAGTCAACTACAAGGTCAAATGTGACAATATAATTTGGATATTGACATGGAAATGCTATTTTAGTGATGTGAAAGCATTTTCAGAAATGTGTATGCATTTATATTTAATAAATACAATTAACAGAAGGGAGCTATTGGAGTTAGGATGTTCTTATTCTGGCGTATTCAATTAATACTTCTAGGCTTAATAACCTCTTCCAATATTTGACCTGCCATAGACAGATTGTTATGATCAAATTAATCTAGAGTGCAAAATCAGAAAGCATGCAGCAATTGACTTGACAATTAATGACCTTTTAGACATTAAAGCTTCATCAGTAAATAATTCATTGTAATTTTAATATTTTTAAACTCAAATGTTCAGTTAGAGGACCTGGCCTAGACCCTTCCCCTACTTTTCTAAAAGCCTGCTTCAAAGCTCAACTGGTCTTTGCCTGCCAGTTCTGGCTGGTCCAACCGCAATGAACAATAATCAATTGTCCAAAACCGGACAGAACAGGCAGACTGTCAGTTGAGTTTTGAAGCGGCCCTAACCGTACATTTTTTATTGAACACGTTTATTGCATTATAACCTGGCGAGTAGTTTTCCTGGATTTGTGGAATATATGGAAAATTTACAATTCTTTACCCCCTTTAAATTTTATCTTCAGGAATAAGAAATAACATGAAAACGGCATGTTTCTAGTTTCACAACTTTTTAATATCTGTTTCTACACATATAATGGTCAAACAATTTGATTGAAAATGTTATCATTAAATATATATCTAGTCTTGAGAAGCTTTCTTCAATCTTTTAAATGGTAAATCAATTTGAGATAAATATAAATTTACGATTTACAAACACAATAATAACACCACAGTCACAGAATGACTTTAAGTTGATTCTCTCTCACTTTTAGCCATTTCTGTGCGGATTTTTGTTTATTATCAAGCTTTTGGATCATTTTCATAAATTGTTAATTCTAAGTGAAATATAGGCCAGTCCCTTTAAAGAAAGAAGTTCATATTTTGATGACTATCACAATGTTACTTCTTACTCAATATTGAAATCAGTTTGCTGTTTCACTGAGCATGACCTATTGTGGGTCATTTCACAATATAGTACTTATTACTTCAAACTGGCATTGAAAACACCTTCAGTGTCTGATTTGACAGCAACAACTGTCAAGTTGAAAGTACTTTTCAGCTGGGGTGACAAGGAGGGTAGATAACTTGACTACTTTGCACTGCATGACAGAAAGTGACACAATTGCACAAGCTTTTGGGAAGCTATCAAGATATTTTGACTAATATTACTATAACAGGTAAAAACACATAGTACAGGTTGCATAAATTTACAAAGTGGGCCATGCGCTGTGGATTTTTGTTTACACGGTCCGATAAATTTTTGTATGGTCTATACACTATTAAACTCCACACCAAAAGGGTAAAGTTTTATATATTTCGTGAAGGTGAGACTATAATCTTGACTTGTCAGACAGTTTGTCAAAATATAACTTATTACAAGCTTATTAAAACATTTAAAAAAGTGCAACCCCATTATATACTGGTTCACTATAGATGAACTGTACAGCCCTTTATCTTTTTTTTAAATTTCTGTTGTACATGTCACCAATGTGTCCAGATTCAGGACTATCGACCAATGTGGGATTAATCTGTAGATTTTGAGAAGTGATTCTGGCCTCGCTGCCATTTTCATTCCAGGAGGGGCATCAAGTTTTTTCCGATGATGCATCGCATCTAGTCACAATGAGCGAATATTGAAAATTTGCTGTTCATTAGAGACAGAAGCATGTCTGTCGAAACCGTCTGGAAAACGTGAGTTTACTTTCCTGAATTTTCCAATGAAAACTTTAATCATGTTTATTTGACATTCCTGATGAAACTTTTCAAGCATATATTTTCAAAGTTTCTGCAGAGTTTGTGTTGTCTCGCCCTAACCCAGGGTAGTTCAGACATTGACTTTCAATGGATCATTTCAGAGAAAATTTACAAATTCAAACATTAAGTCAGTTTCAGGGATTTTAGTGTGAAAAATTACAAAAAATAGAAATAGGATTTTGAGCTTATATTTTATGATCTTTATTGGCAAAAACATTGAAATAAAAATGGGGAATCAATTTTGGAAATGTAAAAAACTACAACTGACATATACATATACACGCCAACTAACATGCCGTAGCTTTAATATAAACAATAAATTTTATTTGACCTAACACAAGTTGCAATTTCTAGCCCCAGCAAGCGCACCCAGACCACATCCCAAACAGGTGGCACAGGACACGATTAATAGAAGCTACTAAATTTAGGGACGAGGGATTTCTAAAACGCAAATTTAGGATACGTTTTACGTGTATTTCTATTGGGTCACTTACTGAAGAAAATATTACAAAAATTGTATTTCTACCTTTCCTCAAAAAATAACAAGAGTGTTCTTATAGTAATAAACATAATTATGTTATTCCAAATCCACTGGGGTTCACGCATTAATCCTACTTTTTATAGATTAAATCATATTTTTTTACGATTAGGACTATAATTTTAGTGACCATCCCGGAAGTTTGTATTTTTCCATGAATTATCCAACGGCTTATGCCAGAGGCGGTATAGGACATGACGCAGCCGGGGATCGGCTACGATACTGTACGGCAACCAGTAAAAGTTGCAACGGCCACCCTTCTCTGATCCCGAACTTACTTGTATATTGCATGCCTGAACTCAGGAGTCATGTAAAGTGTCTGTAGCAAACTGTTTAAGTAGCATGTCATGGCTTGATTGACAAGACCAACAAAACCTGTAGAAAAGGAATAAAAAAAACCCAAATTTATACTTTTATTAAAACATTTAATTAACTTGAACATGAGAAAAGTTTGTAAGGTCATGTGATTCCTGATTATGTGATATTTTAGTTCTCAAAATCAATCAAAAACGAAGTTTAAAAACATAACTGCACACTTTTTGGAAAACTTATTGCCTGAAAATGTTCTTTATGGTTACAAGGTGATAACCAGCATTGAAGAATAAGCTACATAGGTACATGTATCAAAAAAATGTGTGTGGTGTATTTGTATATGGTCCAGGAAATCGGCCATTTTTATCAAATATCAGAGGAAATATGGATTATTTATATTGGATACATGGCTACTATAAAAACATGATTTTTTTTTCAGAGTCTTGGTCATTTGATAAAATAATTAGGTTTTTACCCATATTTAAGAGTGCGCCAAAACTTTTGACTGGGAGTGTTCAATGTGCCAACCGACCTGTATCAGACTTGGAGATGACTGCTGATGAATAGAGCCCACTATAGCTATAATCTGGTGATGTCGTGGTGCTATCAATGGTTGGTGATGCTATGATAGGGCTTGTCTCATCATCCACTGCATCAGTGGATGTGTTGTCATCTTGGGAGACGGTCACTCCGGTAGCACCAGCCTGTGGTATAGATAAAATATCAACATGCATTGGATATAGAACTTTTTCATATCACTGACAGCTTTAGTATTATCTCCTTGCACCCTGTCATCACTGAATTACTATAAAAGGATTTTATTTAAATTATCTGCATAACATATGTTTTCTGACTGCTAAGTACTTTAAAATGGCAATTGAATAAGCCACTTTTTACCTTGTTTGATTATCATTTACTACCATACTAATGTGATGGCATAGTCAGGGAATGCTATCAAAAATGCTGAGATCTGTTGGTTCAAAATTGGCAAATTTCTTATTTTTTAGCCTGATTTGGGAACTTTCAAAAACTTGTCAGTTTCATATTTTGTCGCCCCTCCCCGATGTCAAAATCGTGGCTATTTTACAGTGATAATTAATACTAAACAGTGAGAACAACCCAGAATTCATGGTTACATAGGCTTTAGCTTATAGCTGTTCCTCTTTTGCAGAGTTCCATAAGTGAGATAAAAAAAACACCAAACTATTGACTTTGCATACAGCCCAGCCCTTGATGCATTATATCAGGGCCGTGAAACTCGTATTCCCAGCCAACGGACGAAAGTGGTATAATCTACGCTCGGGTCAAAAGGTTAACAGTGTATATACGCACTGTATACGCGCAATGCTAGCTAATCAGGTTTGGCGTAATTTACATATCATATAGGATTTATAATGAGCTGGGTTGCGACACTTTTTCATAGGGGAGTTTCATCTCCCATTATATACAGACTCTCTGATTATATGCATGGCTATCAGCTGTTATCAATACTACTCATGCCAATACTTTAGTTTTGCTGTCAGTGCAGCACAGGTTGTTTTCCATCTTGTCTTTTTACATACAATATGAACAATAAAGGGACCCAGGATTGAGCCTTGAGGAACACCACATTTTATAACTGAATTACCTCTATTGGCACAGGTTGTTCACCATCTTTATCTCCAAGCTGGAACAAATTCTTCTTGTCAGTAAACATACCCAGGTCAATCAAAGTTACTTTGCTTCTATCATCAATTGGAACCTAAGAGAAATGTAAAAAAGTAAAACATTAGATATCTTTTAAGGCTACTGTCCTTTTCACAAGGAAATGGAGGAATGTCATGTTTACTGCACGTTTTTGCCCAGGTCTGCACATGCCAGAGTATCACAATGTTTAGCATACACAAAGAATGTGTCCAAAATGGTGCCTACAGATAACTTTAAAAAACTTGACATCTTTTGATATAGATTTTGATGTTAAACATGCAATTCTGATTCGCATTTTCCTGAACAGTCCATTTCATTAAGAAATGTTATATTTGTTATTTGTGGACATATGAACTATACAATGTTACACAATACAAATATTGACTGCTTTGAGGGGAATGGTTTAAATTATTTTCCTGAAGTGATCTCAAAACCATGAATATGCCCGAAGCGAAGCTGAGGGCATATTCATGGTTTTGAGATCACAGAGGGAAAAATATTTTAACCATACCCCGCACAAAAAGCAGTCAATATTCTTTTTATATACAGAATATATAGATATTTATCCTCTGGTTGGTTAAAAGAACCATTTTAGCTCTCAAAGCGCCTGATGATAATTTACGATATTTGTTTCTCCTTTCAGTGCTGACCGCATTGTATTGTACGCACTGCAGCGCATGTTTTACTATGAATGTTTAAAGTTAAGTTGCGCAGTGGCACGTAAAGCTCGAGTTACGCGACGCAAAATACATTGAGCGGGCCTAGTGAAAAATATGCCCCGTGCATAGTAAATTTATTGGGCCTACTTAAATCCAGGCCTTCATTTTTAACCAATCAGAGGACAAGAATCTAAATGAGGTATATAATTCTGAATATTAAACATTAAGTTCAATGTTTTTAAAAGAAATACATCACATGATACATAAAGCTTACAGAAAAACATAAGAATTTACCATTAAAATAGCAATACTATAAGATTTTGATCGGAAATGGTTTTGAGAAAAATCAGTCTAAAATGAAGGAATGTGACCATCTAAAAGCATTTTCAAGTGTATTTGGTCAAAAACTTGTCCTGACACAGAAAAAGGATCAAAAGCATATGCTTTTCTATACATATACACATAGAATTAAATTTGGGATCCTGAATTTAATTCAAGAAATGGCCGTAACAGGAATAAGTAAGCATATATATATACCAAATCGTTTGAAGTATTAATATATACACAAACCCAATATAAGCTTTAAAAAAAATCAAAAGTCATTGGTGACAGGGGGCACTTCACTTTAACACTTTATAGTATTGCTATTTAGGTATGTAGATTTTTTCCAGATTTAGTTAGATTTGTCCAGACTTCTGGGCTAATTTAGTTAAAATTTTCCTGATACTGATTTCAATAAACATGTAGAACTGATTCTGACTGAACAGGAAGTTTAAGTTGAACATTTCTCATAACATGAAAAACTTTGGTAGGCCTATCAAGTGAATTTTATCTCAGCTAATAACTATGTAGTTAATACATTTAAAACGGTAACAGGTTTTCATTCCACTTAGCGATTTCATGAAAATGAGAACTTGCTCATAAAATAGATGGTTGAACCGATTCAACTGATTTTTTTTAATATATTTATTTCCTGTGCTTGGGTCTGGTGGTCGGAAAGAAAATACTGAGACTTCTCTTCATATTATACTCTAATTTGAAACTGAAATTCAAAAATAATGTACCACACATATTTTTACAAACAAGAATCTAGTTGGATTCTTGGAAATATCACAGGAAAATCTTTAGAATCTCAATAAATTTCTAAACATGCCATGCATTCACCCTAACCCTGGCACACCAAAGTGCATAGAATACTACATCAAACAGTAAAACAGGCAAGCTACTCATTACTAGCCCATACAGCAAAACACACAAAGGTTTGTGTCATGCATAAACCTGAACCTGCAAGGACTGTGCTAATACAGTTCAGTACAATACAATGATGCATGCTTTGAAATTTGATTGCATGGTCATTGTATTGTCCAGTAAGGTTAGGGGTAAGTCACAAACACTTAGAAATTTGATTGTATGGTCATTGTATTGTCCAGTAAGGTTAGGGTTAAGTCACAAACACTTATCATCCCCCGCATCCTGGCCTCCTTTCTGCCACACCAGTATGCTTACAAATTTATTGTATGGTCATTGCATTGTCCAGTAAGGCCAAAGAAAAAAGAACTCTGTCTCAGCTTCCCGCGCGCATTAGGTTAAAAATTGCGAATTTTGCCGCATTTTTTTTTTTTTTTTAAGGTTTTCAGGAGATTTTTTGCTTTTTGTTAATTTTTTTTTACATCTAGAAAAAGAAAAGGAAAAAATTTTGCCGCAAAGCGGCCAAAAAAAAAAAGACCTAAAAATGTAATTAAAAAAAAATTCTGTGTGCGCATAGCCTTTTTTGACTAAAAAAACACCCCAAAACGCGTAGCACTTAGGGTTTTTGGCCTAAGGAACCTGAGACAGAGTTCCTTTTTTTTTTGGCCTAAGGTTAGGGTTAAGTCAAAAACACTTACATCATCCCCAGCATCCTGGCCTCCTTTTTGCCATACCAGAGTAAATGTCCCGGTCTCATAGTTAGCTTGTCTAGCTACTTCTTCACAGAGCTCGGCGCAGGATGTTGTAGCTGGCAGATTCACCGTGATCTTGCATTGCTGCCATTGCGGGTTGGTCAAGTCTTTGATGATACACAGGATTTTCAGGCCGTCAGCAGCACTCAGGGGCTGGAAGTCAAGTGAAAACAAAAATTAATTTTAAAACAGAGCAGTATAAAACTGTAACAGTGTTACAGTGATATGAACTGATAATACAATCCCTTACCAATTTTTATTAACATTATACAAAATTGCTTGGGAACTGGGCCATTCATACTCAGATACCAAACTATTTACTTAATGACTACTTCTCTGGGGACATTCTTGATTTTGTAAACTCATTGTGTACACTAAACATTTACATATTCCAGAATGTAATATTCAATTTGAAACATTTGATCTTACCTTCAATTAAACCTTAAGACTACTACATTTTGAAATCACTCAAGTCAAAATATCAATATGCATTATGCATGTTTTAAAAAAATACATAATACAGGGGATTTATAATGCTCCATGACTCCCTGATTTGTAATTCGCAAAACGCATGTGCAAAACTGCCGATAAATAAGACGTAATTATTATAATTGGGGGAATCCCTCCTTGACAGATGATATTGCAAGCATGTATACTCGCGATTGGATAAGTTAAAATGACATTATTTATCATATTTTTGTGGATATAATTGTTGGATAAACCCTTGGTTTCGAAGGTATATCTTTGATATTGCGCGATTGAAAAATATATCGGCAATTTTTGTTCATTATTTATTGTATTGTTGTGGATAAATTTGTTGGATAAAGCCTTAGTTTCGAAGGTACATCTTTGATATTACAGGATTTCGCAGTTTCGAGCGACAGGTAGAGAAATTGAATCGCAAGTAATTAAAAGTGCGTCGCATTTTGCGATGCGACACCACTAAATGTCGAATGCTGAGCATAGATGTTATTTAGTGGGGGGGGGGGGGTTTCTTGGTGGTTTCTTCTTAAAAGTCTCTGTGGCAGATATGTCTACAAGATGTTGAGGTAGATGGTTCCATTCATTTATAATCCGGGGAAAAATGAATAGTTGAAGCAGTCCTTTTTTGGCTTATGAATGATTTTAAGTTGGAATGGCAAGTAAGTTGGGCGATTGACCAGCTGCAAAAACTGAGATGCTGGTGTGGGAAGGGAGCTCTGCATTTGAGCCTATCACATAAGTGCACATACCCAATGTTGCAAGAAATGGTAATTTTCATCAAATATGCACTGCAACACTCCACAAAGGATATTCATATGTAATTTACCCATTATAAAGACGGTAATGGTGTAGTTTAGGACCCTGTTCATAATAAGGAACAAAAGTCACATATTCATCAAGCTAAATGAACCAAAGAAGCTAAAATAGTTAAAATGTTATCTAGACAACAAGGTTAATATTTTGGAAGGAGGGCAGGGCTTCGAATAAAGAGGGAAATTAAGGGGTAAAACAACAAGGTTAAAACAAATTGTAAAAAGTACTAAAATTGCCAATTTTTGTCAGGATTTTTGTCTCCAAACACCGCTGAAAATGCTTGCAAATCTCAGAAAACTCACCTGTATCGATGAAGCTTCGTTTCCGTTGATTCAAAATGCTGTTTAAATGTCTGAAAGGTAGCCGAGTTTTCATTAAAGAGTGGCATTTTGAAGCAAAAATAAAGCCATGATCGGCTATTTTTAATGATTACACACTGCCAAACATTACAATGAAACGCTCGATGGTTGGTTATTCATTGCGTCGGGATCTAAAACGCGATCTCCGGTTGGTTTAATGTTGCTTTAGATTACGCGGTGATTTACGCGGTGGTCAAATACACGGAACATGACAAATGGAGACAATCGCGGAAGTCGGACTTTTGGACCAAAAAATGATGGTAAAATCGCTTTTATGGTAAGTTTAGCTTGATGGAGTTGTTAGTTGCATAAAAATGCTTTTTGAAGATATATAACCATGGTAACCATTGAAAACAAACCAAACATAATGTTTGATTTTTCTGATCTGAACAGTGCGATTTTCATAAATTTAATTCGAAAAGGTTCCTTTCATGAATATGGAAAAAGTACTTTCTGATTTTTCAAGTACAATACAGTTTGCTTCGTTTTTGGCTTGTGTTTCTCATCCCAAATAGATGTGGACGTACAAGTGACTTGTAAGCTGTGGCTTTGAGTTCAGTTGGATGGGAATGGAAATTCCCGCAGATAACACCTTAAAGTTACTCTATTGGCCTTGGAAACAGAGGCGTTAATATGATCAACCCACTTTAGGTTGTGTGAAATATAAACTCCAAGATACGAATGAGACTCCTATTCTTGTAGAGTTGAATTGGATTGAATGGGGATCTAATTTTGCTGACTTCTCACACTTATAGGAGCCCTGTCCGATTGGGTCAGCATTTGTTCAAACTTTCTGAGATTTTTCTCATTACCCATGTGAAATTTTACGGCTGAAATGTGTAACGTTTCGGAGATATTAGTGAAAAT
>JXSR01S022579.1:4912-25516 GCA_000969725.1 Ophiothrix spiculata
TAGGGTAAAAAAAAAATTCACTAGAATAAGCGCAAAGGATGAACTTAGAGGTACACCAAGTCACCTCGCGCTACGCGCGAGGAATTTTTAGCGACAGAAAAAAAATCGGTAGGGGGGGTAGTTGCAACCACCCCCCTTCGTAAAACTAGGGTTAATCGAGAATTTAATTCATTGCGATACTTCTTATACTTAAGATACATTTGTTTCAGTTGGTTTATTCATGGATATTTTGTACAACCTATTCTATCTACGCATACAATTCAACAGTGCATATGCAACCAAACTATTTTGTTGTACATATGTACTTCTTATTCTACACTTTTCAATTACATCTAAGCAATATGCATTATGAACAAGTAATTAAAAGTGCAATTTTTTCTTAACATCAGTCGCAATAAAGGATGCCACAATTTTGAAATACCACTATAGCAGCGTCACATACAAAAATCAGCTAGTACTAGAAGGGCGATTACAAGTATAATCCCAATGGTAATACCAGCACCAAGACCAATATTAACTCCATCGTGAGGTTTTGTGACATTCTGCCATTTTTCTGTGCTGGGTGCTCGTTGTGTGATCTCTGTGATTGTTGATCTTTGAGTAGGGCACGGATTGTCAGTCATATCTAATGAGAACACCGAGAAGACACATGCATATGAAACATCAGCATATATGGAGCTTTTTGACGTACATGTGAAATCTACACAATGATCATTTGCAGAAGATGTAAATGACGTCTTTAACATCGCAGTTGTAGTGACTTCTGTAACGGCTTTATTGTCAGATCTGGACCAATTATTAGTGATGTCATTACCCATGCCTTGACAATACATAGTAATTTCAATTCCCGTTTCTATATTTAATGTTCCGACCCCGCTTAGATATTCTACACCTGGTGTATCAGGTACAAAACACATGGGGGATGGAAAATATTGAACAAGAAGGCTAACTGATGACGATGTAAATGGTGTAAATGCTGTCAGTGATGTTTTGTCAGTAATGGCACAAATATAATCACCAGTGTCGGATACACTTGCTGTGTTGATTGTTAAATGCAGTTCTTGGTTCGAAGCCATGTCGACAGTGTAGTACGTGTCATTCCCAATCTCATACATTACAGTATTATCAATAAACTTCAATAAGACATCGCCTTCATATTGGATTATTATCTCATCAGTATCTGGATTGAAGTCAGGTGGTGAGCACACGAAGTTCACTTGGTCACCAACGTATGCACCGTCAGTTGAGGCAGTGAATTTCACTTGGTTAGCCCGTATTCCTATATTAACTGTTAGAAGAAGCCCGGTGCAAAGAATTACACTCCATGTAAAGAAATATTCAAATGTCCTTGGCAACATGTTTAGAGCAATAGTCACAATAAAAATGTAAGCTTTATGTCAAATGTTAGAAAAATATTTTTCAATCAACGATATCCAACGATTTACCGATTCAATTCATAGACACATGAACACTAAATAAAAGTGGAACACATACATTGACAATCTTTAAAATTTTATGTACCTAAAATACGAGTAGAACAAACTTAAGAATCGTTAATTACAACATTTGTAACTATTGTTTAGACAATGAACGCTAGTTTCTCTAGGTTCAAGTCTTACCATGGGAACAGACAAAAGTTGAAAATGTCCTTAATTTGGAAACTCCATAATCATTGTTCTATAATTAATGAGACTGAACAACGTAGTCTGTGGGAAAACCCGTGATTTTGGGCTTGACTACAGATTGGAGTTTGCACAATTGTTCTTGACTGATTCTTAGTCTTTGAGACCCATAGATTCCAGAACTGAATGATGCAAAATCCGCACCATTGAGCATTTTGAGAAATTCAAGATAAAACAAAATGGCTACCAAAACAAGGGGTGATATTTCAAAATTGGTCATTTTTTTTAAAACCACACCAACATGTTCCTCTCATCATAAGGAAGCAGAAAAAGTATACTTTTACCTATGTATGAATAATGGTTCTGGAGTTATAGGCAAAAATGTGAAAGGTCATAACAGAGGTCACGGAACTGGCCCTATGGGAGTCCAAAATGTCAAAAGTCTCCAATTTTGTTCAGAATGGTCTCAAACTACTCGTCTTGCAAAATTGTCTGCACAAAGTAATAGTTTAAAGTGCATCAGATCAGTTTTTGCTATGGTTACAGGTCAAGGAAAACTTTGCGCTACAGCCACCAATGCAATTGTAAATATGGACTTTGTTTTTGCCTGTTACCATGGCAACAGTTGAGCTGACACACCTCAAACTATCCCTTTGTGTAGATACTTTTGCAGGAGGAACAATTTGAGACCAGTTTGAACAAAATCGGATAATATTGAAATTTTGGACTCCCATAGGGCCAAATTCGTGACCTCTAATATGACCTTTCACATTTTTGGCTGTAACTCCAGAACCATATTTCAGACATAGGTAAAAGTTTACTTTTTCTGCTTCCACATGGATGCATCGTTAATTCGTGACGAACAACTTTGTAGCATGTTTAAATACCTTATTCATACATTATTTGATATTTGATGTTATTATTTAATAACTATAGGTATAAATTTATTGGAAAACTGATTACTTTTTGAGATAAGGTAAAATATGATATTTTTAATATTCTCAATATTCGTGACCAAATAGAAAGACAAGTAAAAATGTATCTTCAATTTTCGTTTAGAAACTACTCGTGGCTAAT
Organism: Ophiothrix spiculata; assembly: GCA_000969725.1. Lineage (NCBI taxonomy): Eukaryota > Metazoa > Echinodermata > Ophiuroidea > Amphilepidida > Ophiotrichidae > Ophiothrix > Ophiothrix spiculata. Next base: position 7,612 of record JXSR01S022579.1, read on the forward strand.
TCTAGTAAATAGTGCCCTCAAGAACGTTGTTTGGGTGTTTGCAGGCTGTGGAGGTCGTGGCAACCCTGGAAAAAATCGAGTACAATTATAGTACATCATTCCTGAGATGCACATTTGGAACACAATTATAGTACAATTTTAGTACAAATATAGTACAAATTTGTGTACTATAAATGTACTCAAATTGTACTTAAATGATGTTCCAAATGTGCACCTTAGGAATGTTGTACTATTTTTGTACTCGATTTTTACTAGGGAACTCTTACTGGTTGTTGTACGATATCGTAGCCGATCCCCGACTACGTCATGTCCTATACCGCCTCTGGCGTAACCACTGGCTAATTCGTGTAAAATACAACTTCCGGTGTAATGAAATACAGCGTCCGTGTGACTGAAATGTCCTAGCTACTATTAATTTAACAGAACGTACTTGTACAATCATGTGCTATCAATAAATCATCGATTGAGAATTATTCCGTGTAGTTCAATTAGACCCGGACTGCTGGTTATGGGGGGACACTCAGTCTCATTACACCGGGTTGGTCACTAAAATTATTTTTGTAATCGCTAAAAAATATGATAACATTTATAAAAAGTGGGGTTCACGCGCGGATTTAGAATAAAATAATTATGTCAATTACTATAAGAACACTTTTGTAATTTTTTGAAAAAAGGTAAAAATATGATCTTTGTAATTATTTTCTTCAATACGTGAGTCACGTGACCCAATAGAGATGTACACGTACATCGTACTCTGAATTTGCGTTTTAGAGAAGAGTTCATTTGCAAAAACAGATAAATCCACTTCTACATGTTACTCATTTCCAATCAAATCGAGGTAATAGTAATGCAATTTCCTAGGGTTTTCCACCTTTAAGGTGCGTTTACATTACATCTGGGCGTATTGGGGGTAACGACAAGCAGCGTAGACCTGCGAATTGCAGTTTTGAATTATACGCCGGTCCTCGTTAGTTAAAGTCGGTTCACGTTAGCACACGCCTCTATCATACGCAGGTTGTCGTTACTATCGGTCGCTTTCAGTTACAAGTTTTAAAATTTTGGGATGACATAGAATAAGATTTGATGTCGTTGAAATCTCGTTGGCCACCGCAACCCTCAGTTCTTTGACGTCTCCATGATCGTGTGTAGCAGTCTGTATACGTTTAGAGGTCGTCACAATATCGTTGGTACTCGTTGTCAACAACACTTGGCGCATTGTGACGACATATTGCAGTGGGTAACGAGTTGTAACGACTTTGGGTAACGTAAGTAAACTGATGCTGGCGTATTGCAACGGTGGGTTACGATTTGTAAACGATTGTCTATATTTTAAGTCAATTTTTATCAGTGTTTTGTAGTTTTGTACAGAGTTCTTTTTATTAGAGCTGTGAGTAGGAATAATTATACCACCCGCACAGGGTGGTTTTTGATTTAAAAATATTAAAAAAAAATCGGGTTTTTTAAAATTAAATCACGGTTGGTTTTTTTAAATTTAAATCGGATTTTATTTGATTTTTTTAGAATTCAAAAAAACATGATCATACAAAACAGGTTTAAACTGTTTTTGAAGTGATTTTAGACCAAATACAGTTGACAAGTATTCTTTTAAATATGTATTTTAACATTTGACAAATAATGCACTAAATAAAATGAAACAAAAGTTACAAAAATAAAAAATCTTTACATTTAGTGATTCAATTGGTGTCCACCAGGGACTGAAAAAGCTGTAAAACTAGTTGGCTTGTTCAAAGCTTTTAAAATGGAATAGATCCTAAATTCAAATTAAGATGTTTACCTTGTTACAGGAAACAAAGGATTGTCACCTAAAGTTATGATTAGCTTCTACATGTACATATTATTGGTGCAATTTTTTATTCCGATTTGAATGACAGCCTTGCCTCTTTTCTATCTAACTAATAAGAATAGTACAACATAAATGTATGCTGAACATTTCACTTGATCTGACCATTCATTTTCAAGTTGCAAACTTTTACAGCATCTTGAAAATTCTCTATGGCTACTGTGTTGTAATTATTGCCGAGCCCCAAATGTAATCATAAAATGACACACTTTTGGATTTATCAACAAAATGCAGGCACTTTTGCATGGATGTTTTGGGGTTTGTAACATATTCCAGTCAATTATCATTATTAGCTCAAAAACTCATAACTAAAAGATTGTTAATGTTTCATAAGATGGGTTTATATTGCTAAAAATTGTGTTGTTTGGAAAATGTTTATAATTGTGTTCTTGCATCTAATGAAGATTAATTGAAAATTATTTCAAAACTGTTTCGAAAGTGCTTGTAGAGAAATGTGGATCGTCATATCGAAAGGTACCTTAATACCGGCATAGCACATTACGAAATACTGGCCATTGAAGCTAAGCATAGTCAAAAATCATGTCCAAGGTCGAATTTCTAATTTCATCAGAAAGGTTATCATTGAAGTGTATTCTATCATATTAATCAGGTTCCAACATTCAAAACATAAGAAAAATGTATTAAAAACCAAGCTAAAAATCCTCTCTCCATTCAAGATTTACTAAGTACAACAACTTTAAACTCGATTTTCTATAGTTTTCCGAATCAGCCCGATGCCTTTTACCAATTTGGGTGTGCAACCAAACAATAAACCAAAATAGTGCAATCAAACTTTTAATCACGCGACGATTGTTACCGTTTCTAAGAATCTTTTAAGTTAATTTTGCTGTATGATATTGTGTTTGTCACTGCCATATTAATATCAACCTTAAAATTTATCCTAAGGGATTACATCAATATATTCAGGATTCAAGTTTGCATTTGGAAAGCTTGTGGAATAATAGGAGGCTCCCTGCTCATCGTTGTTTGTTATTTTGGTTGAATAATACTGTGTGTTTTGTTCCTTGTTGTTTGTTTCAATAGATGAATAGTACTGCAATTCATTTGCATCTTGTGATTTTTGGGGCACTTCAGGGGGTTCAGGTTGAGACAGTTTTCTTTTTAAAAAGCGAGACACACAAAAAACTACTAGTATTAGAAGGGCGATTACAAGCATAATCCCAACTGTGCTACCAACGCCTGTTGCGAGACCAATATTGAATCCATCATGGTTGTTGTGTGGCTTTGTGATATTCTGCCATTTCTCTGTGTTTGCTGCTCTTTGTGTGATCTCTGTGCTCCGTGGTCTTTGAGTGGGGCACGGATTTTCAGTCATGTCTAATGTGAACACTGATATGACACAGGCATATGAAGCATCAGAATACATGGAATCTGTTGACGTACACGCGAAATCTACACAATGATCATCAGGAGAAGATGTAAATGACAGAAACAATATGTTAATACTCCCTTTGATAACTTGGTCAACATTTTTACCATCAGATCTAAACCAATTTGTATTATCACTTGTACCTATACAAATAAAAGTTATATTGATTCCAGGATTAGCAACTAAAGTACCGGTTGACGAAGTTGGTGTAGAATATTTTACACCATCGATCATAGATGGACCAAGGCACGTAGTTTCAAAATATTGAACCGTAAGCCTCACTGATGACGATGTTAATGCTCTCCCTGATGCTTTATTAGAAATCGCACATAAATAATCACCAGTATCGCTTACACTTGCAGCATTGATTGTTAAATGCAGTTCTTGGTTCGAAGCCATGTCGACAGTGTAGTACATATCATTACCAATCTCATACATTACAGTATTATCAATAAACTTCAACAAGACATCGCCTTCAAAGCGGATTGTTAACTCATCAGTATCTGGATCGAAGTCAGGTGGTGAGCACACGAAGTCCACTGGACCACCAACCAATGCGACGTCAGTTGAGACAGTAAATTCCACAGCGTTAGCCTGTATTTCTACAACTTCTAATAGAAACTCTAAGTAAAGAATAACAATACATATAACGAAATATCCATTTAAAGTTCTTGGCAACATGTTTAACGCAGAAATCACCATACAAATGTAAGTTTTAAATGTAAAAAGTTAGATAAGTAGATTGCAATCAACAGTTATCTACGATTTACGAAGTCAATTCATAGAAACATGAACAATTAATAAAACAGGAACATATACCTTGACCTTACTCTATTACAGTCTTTTAAATTTTATGTTCATTGCTTCTGCCATGTTAAGCAGTAAAGGGAAATACCTGTTAAAAATCGAACAAAAGAATCGTTAACTATGACTCGCATTGTCAACTATATTGTTCAAAGTATGAACGCTAGTCTGCATAAACACACAAATCTTGTTTATTCCCTGTTCAATGCGGGATAATTTCACAAACATTGTTGTAAGTGTTAGGTTCAAGTTTCACCACGGGAACTGACAAAAATAGAAATGATGTCAGTGGAAAAATGAACTATACTAGAAAGTTACATTAAATTGCAGAATGTTTCCCTGCATGAAGTACAATAATATTAAGCTCCATTAACAAATTATAGATTTAATAAATTCACCAATGCCAAAATAGTTAACTATAAAAAAGTAGTAAAATAAATTTAGTAATTAGCTTATCCCAACTTGCTTTAATCCTTAGCAAAAGTATGATTACTACAATAGCTTTACTGTTAGGTTTTTTTCAACCATGGTTATCCCCTTTCAATGGAAATCTTATTTCATTGTTATATATTTGTCTTTAAGAGAAAGAGTCAAATGAATATGTCCTTGTTTTGGAAATTCCAAAATTACTTATTGTACTATAATTAATGAGTTTGAACTTTTTATAGGTTCAGAAAAAAAAGGTCTATATTGCAACGTAAGTCATGAAACCATAATTTACCTACTATCATGCTTATATCAATATAGGAGCGTACCACCGTTATTGATTTGTAAGCATTTAGGGGGGGGGGCAGGGGGCGTGGGCCGGGGCCGGGGCCCCATTTCATTAAAAAAGAGCCCGTCGGTAAGTTGAGCCGACCGGCCGTAGGCCGGGCGGCGATACCACATAAACAGTCCATCGGTCCAGGCCGTAGGCCGCCTGTCAATGTCGGTTTCTGCAAAACGTACCTCATATAGATGATTTTCACAGCATTTTGGCACCATTATAACTACATAAATACAAAAATGTTTTAATTAGCCTTCCTGCAGTGTGTCAAATAGCTAAAAACAAGGAGCTTCCAGGGGCTTCGCACCCTGGACCCCTGGACCCCACCCGTTATTCGCTCGACTCACTTCATTCGCTCCGCTCGCATGGTCAATACGATTCTGTCGTTTCGTCTCCATATTGTGGCCCCACCACTCAGTGGCGTAGCCAGGTTTTTGAAACTGGGGGGGGGGGGGCCACAATATGAAGATTAACCGACAGAATTGTATTGAGTGCTGTATCGCCGCCCGGCCTGCGGCCGGTCGGCTCAACTTTACCGACGGACGCCTTTTTTAACCGACGAATTGGTCATTAATGGGGGGGCCGGCCCCCCCTCTAGCTACGCCACTGCCACCACTTCCGAAATCCTGGCTACGCCACTGATAACTTCCTTCACTATAATACGTTTTCATATACATGGTAAATGTATGTAAGTTCACACATACCAGGTGTCCCCAAAAATGGTTACATGTAGAAAAATGACCGTGTACAAAAACTCTAGTAGGTGGAGAAACGAAATTTTGCTTAATTTATATTGCAACCCTCTGCTAGATACTCGTAAAATGTTGATATCACAGCATTATAGTTTGCAACAAAGGTAGACACCTACGGTGTGTCAGAAACGCATTTGTTCAAAATTCAACAAAATAATAAACACACATGGATATTGTAATATTCTAATGTGCATTTGTTTCTTACTGATTGTGAAGAAGCAGACTTTATAAGGATTTAAAATAGATTTCTTGATGACAGGTTTTATCCTATTCACAATATACAAATAGTCAATGATTGCAATTTACATAGAAACAACATGTTCAAATTCATTCAAACTCATATTCAAACAATTGGAGCGAATTTCAGCTGGGAGTTTGTTCCAAAGCGAAGCAGCCCTATAGTGGAATGTTCTTCTACCAGCGGCGATGTTCCATGATGGTACAATAAGAATATTATTGAGTCTACTCCTTGTGTTTTTGGTATGAGTTTAATGTGTAAAAGTGAACATAGTTGAAAGACACTTAGGAGCAATATCTTTTACACATTTAAAAATAATAACAAGTAGCTGGTGATTCCAGCTCATCAAGTATGTCCCAGCTTAGGTCGTTCATCATTTTATCCATTGGAGTCCTAATATCTGCATGAAGAAGTAAACGAGCAAGCTTGATATGCAGGATTTGAAGGCTATTGTGATTGGTGATTGAAAAGTTAGACCATACAGGACTGCAGTAGTCAAAATGAGGAAATACAATTGCTTTAGCAAGAAGTTTGGTAGTTTTACAAGGAAGATATTTTTTAATTCTACGAATAACACCAATACGCTTATTTGAAGATAAATGGTTGAAATGTTGATTCCATGACAGTTGTGGATCAAGAATTACGCCAAGATACTTTAACTTATCTATAATTTCAATGTTTTCATTTTCATAATTCAATGAAATATTCTGAAATTTCTTTAATGCCTGTTTAGTACCAAATATCCTTAATTTTGTCTTCTTTATACTATAATGTTAAACCAACCTGTAACCATGTTAAGATTCCTGTTAAGTTTAGTTTATAAAGTTGAAGATAATTTGAACTATTTAAAAGTGATGTGACATCAGCATACATTACAATTTACAATTTACAGAACTTGGTATTGAGTTAACAAAAATTTGAATAAAAGAGGACCTAAAATGGATCCTTGAGGAATTCCAATATCTATATTTCTACATTTTGAATTAGCATAGTTTATATTTACAGTCTGAGTCCTATTATCTAGAAACGATTTAAACCATAGATGTGCATTACTATTAATTCCAAACTTTTTCATTTTCCTTAAAAGAAGATCATGAACTACTGTGTCAAAGGCTTACTTGAGGTCTATAAAAACCAGTGACTTTAACCTTTATTCATGTTGTTTAGTATATAGTCAGTTACATCAGTTAAAGTGGTATTTGTACTGTGATTACTCCTGAAACCTGATTGACATGGATGAAGGATATTGTTTTTAGTAAGATACATAAACTAGATCATGTACAGTACGTTCCAAAATCTTTGAAAGAATAGCCAATACAGAAATGGGCATATAATTCCTAACATCGCTTTTATCACCATCTTTGTGAATAGGTATAACTCTGGCAATTTTCCATTTTGAAGGGAAATGGCCTGTTAACATGGAGAGAGTACAGATATAATGCAAGCGGGTTACATATTATGGGTGCTGCTAGCTTTAATAATTTAACAGAAATTGTTTAAATACCACTTCTTTTGTTATTAATATTACAAATTTGATCAAATACATAATCAGCTGTTACGACATCAAATTAAAATGATTCATTATCAACAATAGGATCAACATCTTCTACTTGACTAGTCTCTGAAAATTTAGAAGCTAATTTAAGCTATTTACAATTGATGTAAAGAATGAGATTTATTTTTTGGAATTAACTTTCTGACTGTATTCCACAATGTTCTTGATTTGTTAACATTATCTTTTATTGCTTTGCTACAATAATTATTCTTAAGTGATCTAATAAGTTTGTTAACCGACATTTAGAAATAATAAAATTTTGAATCTGTGGCCATTTTTGCCCCAAATCAGATATCGACATAATGTTTGGACATGAAGTAATTTATGACGTCATAATTAAGTAACAGCTTATTGGATTTTCATGATTTTTAAGAGGCTCTACCCTATGGTATGGTATAAGGTAACCTAACCAAGACTGACCATCGGAAGGCCTGTGTTGAGGCTATGAATACCTGAACGGTGGGTTGACTTGATTTTATTTGTGTAGGCCTAAACAAGTTAAAGTTGTAAAAAAATCAGTAACCCGATTATTTCGGTGTCTTAACTCTTAAATAAATATATTGAACGTTTAAAATGAAAAGAAGTGGGAAAAAAAAGATTGCCCACGGACTCGAACCCGGCCGCAGAAAATGATATGACGTTGGATATGACATTGGTCTGATACAAATTTGTCATGCACGGCGCTTCAGACCACTAGGCCACACTTCTCGATGTGAGCACATGTGAATTTAACGTTACTTATAGTTCAATATAAGTTTGGCCAAAACAATACTCCGTGTCGGTCTGTTTAATTCTGGGTTGTTACGCCTGCGCGATGCATGAGGGCTTTGGATGTGTGTATTGTGCATAGTAATTGTATCGCGCTGTGCAGTATGTTATGCGAAACTGGCGAAAGAAGTTATTAATGAGGACTTCATTCGATGTTGCTATTGTTGAACATGTAATGCAATTCCTAATTCCTAATTCCATTCTGATGTATTTGGTATCAAATTAATCCTCGGCTTGGTCATAAGATTGTACTAATGATTAAATAATTCAAAAAACCTACCTAGAACGACTATGCAGTTACGATATTCATCTGCAAAAACCTTTTCAGCATTGAAAATGTTAACTTCTTGAATCGATATCGTGACGTCAAAACGGAAACATTTGTATAGCCGTGGCTGCTTTCAAGAGAATTTCGTCACACGCGGTGATTCCTTATATATAGTACAAAGGAGTACATTTATCGGTGAGAACCGGAATTATGTCTCGATAGCAGTTGTTTCTAAGGTTTGTGACAAGGTAAAATTATAGAGACAGGTCATGTATTCTTGTGACAAACGGTTAAGAAAAAGTAGTATAATGTCAATCCATCGTTTGTCTTGAAATACGTTATGTTGCAATCTTAAGTTAATGATTGTACCGTTAAAAATGCCCATTAGATAGGAGCCATATTTAACAAAAAGAAAAATACATTTCTGCACAACTACCGTACATTTAAATCATGGGCGTATGGCAATATACATTTTTTCTTTTGCTTTTGGTGGTCCTGAAAAGGGTCTTTTGGCTTTTGTTGACTCTAAAAAACAAAATCCATGCAAAGACCCTTTGTATGATTTTTATATGAACATAATATCGTATTAAAATTAAAGCAAATTTGTTCAATTTGTAAATTGGTATCAAATGCCTTTGGAAATTCTTGCTGTAAGCATATTATTATCTATAGCTTCATTTAGATCTTTAATAAAATCCAGCACTGCCATACATGTATAGGTAGATAATTATGTAGAGTCTTTTTGACGAAAGTCATACTGTCTGGCGTACAAAAATTGCTTTTGCATTTAAGAAATTACAACATCGTATATGAATTATCTAAAGAATTTTTGAAAAACAGGGTAAGAGTCTGATACTGGCCTATAATTTCCAAAAACCTCGACATAATTCATTATTATAAATAGGCACTGGCTTTACTATCTTCAAGGCATCTGGAACTACACCATCACTCAGCGACTTGTTAAAAATGATATGTAATTTCAGTCGCAACCAGTTTTACCAAATCTGACTTGATCATGGGCCGGACTTTTTCCATTTCCTAAAATGTGCAATTATTTTTAAAATTTCACTTTCATCAGATGGATTGAAGAAACATGTCGAGTTAAAACTTTTGTCTTAATACTCAGTAAATTCTTTACCATGGTGTGGTGTTTAATTGAGCCAGCAAGAGTTGGACCATGTTGGCAAAGATCTCATTGAATTTATGTGTTACCTCTGCGGGGTCAGTGACATATGCATGTATGTTTTTTTGCTATTCACAAACGTCCGACTCAGCCTTTTTAGGACACCTGAGCATTAAATTCAAAATGTTCCATGTGCTTTTCATATTAGATTTCTCTCTGTCCAGTTATACTGAAATAGTTTTGATTTGTTCTTCTTAATCGAGAATTTAATTCATTGCGATACTTCTTATACTTAAGATACATTTGTTTCAGTTAGTTTATTCATGGATATTTTGTACAACCTATTCTATCTACGCATACAATTCAACAGTGCATATGCAACCAAACTATTTTGATGTACTTCTTATTCTACACTTTTCAATTACATCTATGCTTTTCAAAATGTACAATACTGCAAGCAATATGCATTATGAACAAGTAATTAAAAGTGCAATTTTTGTTCTTAACATCAGTCGCAATAAAGTATGCCACAATTTTGAAATACCACTATAGCAGCGTCACATAACAAAAATCCGCTAGTACTAGAAGGGCGATAACAAGTATAATGATCCCAATGGTAATACCAGCACCAAGACCAATATTAACTCCATCGTGATGTTTTGTGATATTCTGCAATTTTTCTGTGCTGGGTGCTCGTTGTGTGATCTTTGTGATTGTTGATCTTTGAGTAGGGCACGGATTGTCATATCTAATATGAACACCGAAATGACACATGGTCATATTTTTTGAAGTCGGGCCCATTTGCGTTACAACTCACTCACTTCATCCATACCTAACTCCCTCCTGCCCTCCTGGTAATGGTTGATTAGAGATAATAAACACCTTTATTTGGCTATTATTTTGAATTGATTTTATAGACAAATACATTATCTTCAAAATCATACCAAAATTATAACATTTCATACAATTATAGAAAAGTTATGATAAGATTTGATGCACAATGTACATATTTCATCCACACCAACCGCATTTATGCCCGTTTTGATTTCTGGCTAAATTAAATTTTTGACTTTAACTTGTTATTAGCGTTAATGATCAACTTTATTCGGATTAATTCCAACTTGATTTTGATAAAAAATAACCAGTCTTTGAAATCAAATGAGATTTATGACACTTCAATGGATTCAAAAATAGATGCACAATTTTCATGATGCCTCATCCACACCCGCCTCATCCACACCCGCCTCCACCCTGGCTAATTAGCTTTAACAGGTTATTAAGCCTACTTAATCACTTCATTTTGGGTTGTATTCTTAATTTTTTGAAAGTCAAATAAATTGTCTTTAAAATGATACCAAAATTAAAACATTTCATGGGATTGCTGAAAAGATATGACAAAATGTATGCATAAATCATTCTCAATGTAACAAATCCACCTTATATGGGTCCCCACATTAAAAAGAATGACCACATGCATATGAAACATCAGCATATATGGAGCTTTTTGACGTACACGTGAAATCTGCACAATGATCATTTGCAGAAGATGTAAATGACGTCTTTAACATCGCAGTTGTAGTGACTTCTGTAACGGCTTTATTGTCAGATCTGGACCAACTATTAGTGATGTCATTACCCACGCCTTGACAATACAAAGTAATTTCAACTCCCGTTTCCATATTTAATGTTCCGACCCCGCTTAGATATTCTACACCTGGTGTATCAGATACAAAACGCATGGGGGATGGAAAATATTGAACAAGAAGGCTAACTGATGATGATGTAAATGGTGTAAATGCTGTCTGTAATGTTTTTTCAGTAATGGCACAAAGATAATCACCAGTGTCGGATACACTTGCTGTGTTGATTGTTAAATGCAGTTCTTGGTTCGAAGCCATGTCGACAGTGTAGTACGTGTCATTCCCAATCTCATACATTACAGTATTATCAATAAACTTCAACAAGACATCGCCTTCATATCGGATTGTTATCTCATCAGTATCTGGATTAAAGTCAGGTGATGAGCAGACGAAGTCCACTTGGTCACCAACGTATGCAACGTCAGTTGAGGCAGTGAATTTCACTTGGTTAGCCCGTATTCCTATATTAACTGTTAGAAGTAGCCCGGTGCAAAGAATTACACTCCATGTAAAGAAATATTCAAATGTCCTTGGCAACATGTTTAGAGCAATAGTCAAAATAAAAATGTAAGCTTTAAATGTCAAATGTTTGAAAAATAATTTTCAATCAACGATATCCAACGATTTACCGATTCAATTCATAGACACATGAACACTAAATAAAAGTGCAACATATATATTGACAGTCTTTTAAATTTTATGTTCCTAAAAATAGAACAAAAGAATCGTTAATTATGACATTGGTAACTATTGTTCAAACTATGAACGCTAGTTTGCATAAATACACAAATCAGTGCGGGATAATTTCACAAACATTATTGTAAGTGTTAGGTTCAAGTTTTACCATGGGAACAGACAAAAGTTGAAAATGTCCTTATTTTGGAACTCCCAAATTTTAACAATTTGTTCTCAGGGGCGTCGGAAGGAAAATAAAAGTGGTGCGGCCCCTAGTAAAAGTGGTGTGACCTGAGGCCCCTTAGTTACCAAAAATGACATGAATAAAGAAACATCTAAGTCCAAGAAGACAATTTTACTCAAAACGAATTTGTACAATACTATTTTTGGTTATTTTTGCTAGGATTATGATTAAATGCATCAAAAAAAATAATCATTTTTTCTGGCTGAAAAGTGGTGCGGCCAAAGCCAATATGGCCCACACGGTTCCGACGCCCCTGATTGTTCTATGATTTATGAGATTGAGCAACATTACAACAAGTTGCAACAGCACGAGTGACACACTTTAAATAATAATGATGAATAGTAAGACGTGATTGTAGTTTACGATTATTTTTTATTTAGTAGTTTCACGGTTGCAATAATTTGTTTATGACATTTAATATTCAGATTCATCCAAGCAATTTCAAAACATTTAATAGAAGTCTGAGTTGCACTATGATTTTTTTACACTAATGAATTAACTCTGCATCCGATGCATCATCATTTTTAAAGCAATCTTCGCACGATAAAAATACGCGGACACATGGATGCATCGTTGATTTGTGACGAACAACTTTGTAGCATGTTAAGGGGTAATGGAATCCATCTGCTCAGGAAAATGTGAATCCTAACTATTTTTTAATCATGACAAGATAAATGGTTTCCACTGCATCTGCGGGGACTCGAACCATTGATTATGGCAGGGGTTAGTCATGCATTACGAAGCGAGAGATCTACCGCTGAGCTATCCAGCCAGCGGTGAGATCGTAAAAATCTAAAAATAAACATTAGAATGCCGTATTTTTCTTTTGATTACATAAAAATTGCAATTTTTGCCTTATTGGAATGCTCAATTTGTAATTAAATTATGCGAATGCGTATATCAGACAAAATGTAGATAATGTAGATACTAAAAACAGGCAATTCACAGCTTAAAGAGGGTAAATTCAGAATCGTAATTCACGTCCAGTTTTTCGGGCAAAACAACACGGATTTGTTACATTATCATTCAAAATCAACACAACATATTAATAACAAATTATTTGTTATTCAATAAGAAGTATCAAGCCTACAATCTGTCAAAATTTGAAAACAGCCGAATGTTCGAACATCATGAAATTATGAGGTTTCGGCGAAAAAGGCATCAAGTTTTCGAAGTAGCCTTTAGGCGTCATTTTGACCTTGATAATAGACGTGAAATCAATAGTAAAGAATACAGTATAACGTAAAGACTCTATTACACATGTACGCCAAAATTGTGATATTCTGATAGGTATAAGTAGGTCAAAACTTGCAGTAAACATGCCGTTCAACCGAGCGAGACGTTTTTAGGGACTGTAGCCTTAAATACCTTATTCACACATTATTTGATATTTTGATGTTATTATTTAATAAATATACGTATATATTTATGGGAACACTTTTATTATTTTTTGAGGAAAAGTAAAATATGATATTTCTAATATTCTAAATATTCGTGACCCAATAGAAAGACAAGTAAAAATGTATCTTACATTTTCGTATAGAAACCACTCGCCTAATTCTTGTAAATAGTGCCCTACTATCAACATGATCAAGAACGTTGTTTGGAATCTTATAAGTTAATTTTGCTGTATGATATTGTTATTGTCACTGCCATATTAATAACAACCTTTAAATTTATCCTAAGGGATTACATCAACATATGCAGGATTCAAGTTGGCATTTGGAAAGTTTGTGGAGTAATACGAGGCTCCATGTTCATCGTTGTTTGTTATTTTGGTTGAATAATAATGTGTGTTTTGTTCCTTGTTGTTCGTTGCGATGGAGGAATAGTACTGCAATTCATTTGCATCTGATGAACTTTGTGGCATCTCAGGGGGTTCAGGTTGAGAGAGTTTTCTTTTAAAGAAGCGAGACACACAAAAAACAACCAGTATTAGTAGGGCAATTACAAGCATAATCCCAACTGTGCTACCAACACCTGTTGCGAGACCAATATTGAATCCATCAAGGTTGTCGTGTGGCTTTGTGACATTCTGCCATTTCTCTGTGTTTAATGCTTTTTGTGTGACCTTTCTGTTTGTTGATCTCTGAGTGATCTCTGTGCTTGGTAATCTTTGAGTGGGACACGGATTTTCAGTCATGTCTAATGTGAACACTGATATGACACAGGTGTATGAAGCATCAGCATACATGGAATTCGTTGACGTACACGCAAAATCTATACAATGATCATCTGGAGAAGATGTGAATGACAGTGACAATAGGTTATCCCCATTGCTTACTTGGTTAACATGTTTACCATCAGATCTAAACCAACTTGTATTATCACTTGTACCTATACAGATAAATGTTATATTGATTCCAGGATTAGCAACTAAAGTACCGGTTGACGAAGTCTGTCCAGAATATTTTACACCAGCGATCTCAGATGGACCAAGGCACGTAGGAGTTTCAAAATATTGAACCGTAAGGCTAACGAGTGACGATGTTAATGCTGTCCCTGACTTAGAAATGCCACAATGGTAATGACCAGTGTCACTTACACTTGCAGCATTTATTGTTAAATGCAGGTCTTGGTTCGAAACCATCTCGGCTGTGCAGTACATGTCAGTCCCAATCTCATACATCGGAGTATTTTCTTTATACCTTAATAGCACATCGCCGTTAAAGCGGATTGTTATCTCATCAGCATCTGGATTGAAATCAGGTGGTGAACATATGAAGTCCACTTGGTCACCAACGTATGCAATGTCAGTTGAGACAGTGAATTCCACATCGGTAGCCTGTGCCTGTATTTCTACAACTTCTAGAAGAAACTCTATGTAAAGAATAACAATCCATGTAAAGAAGTATCCAAATGAAGTCCTTTGCAACATGTTTAGTAAAGTCATTTGTATGAAGTTGCAAGTTTCAATGGGAGAGCAGAACTAATAGTTTGCAATCAACGACAATGGCGGATTTACGAAATTGATCCATAGACACACGAACATTAAAGAAAACAAGAACATAAAACGTTGACCTCACTTTATTGCAGTCTTACCTATTTAATATCATACCTTCTACCATAATAATCAGAATATATAATCATGTGACCCGTCATATCGAAAGGTACCTTGTTAATGGTCCAAAATTAAAATGGATTGTTTGGTCTCCTCTAAAAGATCATATTTAAGCTTTAAAATTGCACCTAGATTTTGTTCGATCGCAAAGTTACACCCAAATTGGTAAAAGGCACCGAGCTGATTCAGAAAACTATAGTTCGGAGAAAATCAAGTTTAAAGTTCTGTACTGGTAAAACTTGAAGTGAGAAAGGACTTTTTATCTCGGTTTTTAAAGAATTTGTCTTATGTTTTGGATTTTGGAAACTGATTAATATGATAGAATACATTCTAAGGTAACGTTTCTGATGAAATTAGAAATTCGATCCTGTGCGTGATTTTGACTATGCTCAGGTTTAATGGCTCGTATCTCGTATTGTACTTAGCCATGTTAGCCGACCTTATAGGGTTTCTTTCGATATGACGGATCACATACAGCGTTAATGAAGTTCAATGTCACGTAACTTGAAATTGGAAAGTAATTCGAGAATAGTGTTTATATATTTATAAACTATGGTGTCTTGTCCGTGTATGGTGAAAATTTCATGTCAAACAAAGCTTGCATTGCAAAGTTATTGACATTCGTGCAAAAAAACACCGAATTCCACTTTGTCCACGGCCAGGAATACTTTATTGTTCACTATAATCATAATTATGTCTACAATCAGCATGGTTTTTATTTTTTATGACGTTGATGCTTATCATCATCGTATGAGGGGTACATATCATTGATTGAGAGTACTATTGACATTACTACATGCATTTAACAAAAGTATGTTGTACTTCCACAATAATCTAAAGAATTTATTGGGCGCAAAGTTCAAATCGGCAAAGGCATTAGCCCAGTTCAAATGTTCTGTCCGTGCATAACAATGCATTTTGTAATCCGTAGTAAAATATTTTGTTAACCCATTACTTATTCTATTCACTGGAGTCAATAAGTATAGATAATCCCCACTTGAGAAATTGCAATCCTTGACAGTCCTTTTGTGTTTACACGATGTAAAGCACAACTAAAAATCTCTAGGCGTTATGCTTTTCGTCGAAGACAATAGCCTATCCTATACTTTGATTGACAGGCCTCTTTTGTGCGGTAAAATTAATTCGATACTTCTATCGTCATTTACGATTTAGTTAACAAAATCCTTTGTCCTTTAATGAGATAACGGACAGAACATTTGAACTAAGCTAGTGTATGTATTTGGTCGTTTTCATTTATAACTTTGCTTTGGAAGGCGGTAAGAGGGGAGGAGGTTCACAAGTCGCGGGTGAAAATTTATTGCTAAATGGCTTTTTTTTTCAGAACTGGTAGCTTCATGGCCGGATAAGCTAACTCTGTAAAAAGTCTGTATAGATGGTACACGTGCATTAGGAATGACTTTCCTAATGCACGTATCTACAAAGACTATTTACAGAGTTAGAACAATGTTTCACTCCTTTGGTATACCAGGGATAAAGAAAATAGCGGGATCTTGAAAAGGGAGATATGCAGCAAAAATTTCTCCTATAAATGCAGAACCCATCCTAAGATGAGTTCTCGGCGCATGTTTCTTTATCACATCCTCTAATTTAATCAGTAACGCAAAACCAATCAGCTAATTAAGTCAAATTTTATAACCAACGCTCATTGTATGCACCCATGTAAACTTGCCCCGTGGACAAACCTGATTTTGACGCATTTTGAACAAATGGCATTAACTTCGCAATGCAAGCTTTGTTTAACATAAAATTTTCACCATACAAGGAAAAGATGCCATAGTTTATGAATATTATATAAATTCTTCTTAAAATATTTTCTAATTTTAAGTTACGTGACATTGAACTTCAATAACGCTTTAATTGGTCCACCCTGTATAAAAAAGGGAAATATTATCTGTTGAAAATTCGAACAAAATAATCTATAGACGAGTGATCGCAAGCTGAAAAACCCTTACGTTTTCAAAAACACAAATTTTCATTTTTTTTTCTTCAAATTTTTGTATTGGACTTTGATGTCAACTACCAGAGGTACCTGGATCTCATGTTTGCAAGGTTTCACAGCAATTTTTTTTCAAATAATAGACTTATTTACAACCTCCACAGACTGGACTTCCTCTCTTTTATTCTTCATAATGTTTATTGTGTATTATTTTTACTTTGATGCCAGTGAATTTTTGTTTTCATCCTACTTGAATGTTCACCTCACTTACACTACGAGAATATGTCGCTGAAATTAACACTGTAATTCTTGGTGCACTGTAATTTACGCTGTTTTTTAAACAAAGGAAAAAAACCGCTGAAAAGTACTCTGAAATTTATTCTTTTGTTATTCAGAAATGCAAATAATTTCACACTGTAAGTTTGATTTCCAGCGCAATCTTTTAACCGTTATAAATTACAGTGCAATAAATATGCAAGGATATAACGGTCAATAATCACGCTTAAAATATAATTACTGTGTACTTTCTAATAGTTGAGTAACTTTTGCCTTCAATTCAATACGATATTCTTATTTATAACTAACATAATATTTTGTATGTGATTACAATGCGTGAATAATTTTTGGTGGTTTATAGCACAAATTATTTTGTCACTAAACATAAAACTATCTAAGCGTTGAGTGTAAGGGCTCCTTGCTATAAAATCCTGGGTATGAAATCACAGAACGTGTCTGCCCGAATTTGGAGATTTTGTTGCAAAACAGGATCATCCGGTGAAGTGCTACAAAATTCCACATGCACA
>JXSR01S022583.1:1703-12721 GCA_000969725.1 Ophiothrix spiculata
CCATTTATCAGACCAACCAGTACTTCAATTGCCAAACAGACAATGTTCTGTTTTAACTATATTTTCCTTAAAGCTGTAGAATTAAAAAAGAAGATTAATAAAATAATAACGTGAGTTGCATATCATGTTATGAGCGTTTCATATACAATTGAGATTTTCGAAATATATCTTGTCTGCTAGCTTCTACTGGTGTGAAATATTAAATGAATATCTGTGTGTGTGTTTTATTTTTCATGGGAATTGATAGTGTACATCTAATACTGTACAAAGTCTGTAGATCTGGTAGAGTAAATGTGTTTAGAGCTGATTATATTGTTAGACATCTTCCACATTCTTTTAAATGGTCTGAAAATAAAAAAGCAGGTGATCTCATTAATCCAAAATCATTTCAATTTGTTTAATTTGACCTGTTGCAAATTTATGAAGGTTTTATGTATTGCTACTTTAATTGATACTGGAGAACATGGCTCAAGAGTCAAATATGAAAAAATGAAAAGATCAAGCCGGTATATGGTGTTACTTCTTACATTTGTGATCTGCCTAAAGTTGCGAGCAGATTGTTTTGAATAACAGCAGTTTGTTCAATCAGACTAATTTTGGCTCTTTGGTGCAAATTTTGACGGTTCTCAGGTCCTTGTGAAGAAGCCCAGTGATCCTGACAGGATATTGGAAATTGAACATTCATTTGGATATTTGTTTGGACATTCATTTGCCATAATTTCAACCATGTGAATATTCATTTATTAAGGTCTAAAGACTGGGACATGACTCTACACTTGACATACTTGAGGGAACACAAAAGAATGGTAAAGAAGATGCCTCCTTAAAGGTTAAACCCAATTAACTGACTGGCAATCCGATCAACTTGACTGAAGAGATATGTCCACGTTAATTAGTATCATTAGCAATAGGACTAATATACTCAAAACTCCATTCTGTTGACTTACAGGATCTGTATTACATCACTGAGAATCCTGCATTTCATTAGGATTCACTGCTTGAAAGTGTTGTCTTAAAAACAGGATTGTAGGGAATTTCCAAATCTTCAGAAGTCTTTACGAAACAGAAAATGATAAGCATTAACATTTAAAGAAGTAATGCTGCCATTCTAATGAAAATGCTTAAATCATGCGGTTATCAATAACTTATAATGTACAAAGTAGTCATATATATCTAATGAATATTGAAATAATTAGCTAACTCCTTTGATTTTTCTCCAAAGAGAAACATTTTCATTTGAAATTTTTATCACCGTCTTGATTTTTTATCATTCTATTTGTAGTTTTAGCGGATAATTCCGATCGATAATATCGTCTAGGAACTCGAGGTCAATATGCATTCAGCTCTATGGATTTTCAAGATGGTAAAAATGACAAAGTATATCAACAGCTTAAGAGGATCAACTCCCCGGTTCAATTTTACTTTGACCTTTTGAGAACTATTTTCAAACCATGGTACATTATTGATGATACTGGCGGATATACACACAACATCCCTGGACAAAATCGAGTACAATTCTAGTACGGTACACATTCCTGAGGTACAAATTTGGAACAAAGATTCGAGTACAATTTAAGTACAATTCGAGTACAATTTAAGTACAAGTCGAGTACACAAATTTGTACTCGAATTGTACTTAAATTGTACTCGAATTTGTGTTCCAAATTTGCACCTCAGGAATGTGTACTAGAATTGTACTCAATTTTTTCCAGGGATAGCTAAGTTGTTATAAGGCATCCCCCGTGCCTTGAAATACTCATCTGAATATTTCATTTTGCCAACACAGACCTGTATCATGTTAGCTGTACTTAATTAATTAAATCAGGTGCGATAATCAACTACTTAATGAGCTACTTCATGTTGGTTATCAATTATCACACTCTCATTAATCAATTCTCTTTGACCTTAGATTTTGATTTTGTGCGATAATTATCATTGATCAATATGTGCCACTTTACTGTCATATGTACGAAATATTTCACTTTAGCATACCTGAACATAATGTGTGATAAAATTTATGTCAAAATACAAAGGAAAAACAAGAAATGTCTTTAAAAAGACAATGCATCTCCAGTTGCCCTATAAACTAAATGTGTACCGCCGCGGCAAAAGGGTCCAGTTGTCGACTCCTACATGTTGCTCATTGTAGCATATCTGATGTATACAAATACCATACATTAGATATGCTACAAGGAGCAACATGTACGAGCCGACAACTGGACCCTTTTGCCGTGGCGGTACACAAATGTCATTTATAAAACAAATCACATTTTTGTTTGTATGTAAGACAAAGGGGAAATTAAGAGCCACCATTAAAAAAAGGTACATATGCAATGTAACTGTGTAATATTATTAGTGCTTTGAACTGCCTGTAAAGTACATTGTGTTTAGAGTAATGTTGAGATTGAATGGAATCAATTTCTTTCTTATTTTTATTTTAAATATCGAAAAAAATTTGAACTGGGCTTTTTTTTTTGAAAAATTTATGGCATACTTTATAAATCTTGAAGTATAAAGCAAGCAGCAAATTAACGCATGGATATAAACTAATATAATTATACGGATAAATTAATAAGTCTGTATATTTCAAATCATAACAACGTACCTAATCCTGCTGAATATTCAAATGAACTTGTGTTCAAGGTTTGCCCATGCATGTGGTAGTAACAAAATAAGCAAAAAATGATACCAAAATTATGAAAGATTCATGCGTAAAATATTATTAAATTGATTGTATTATACGCCACAATTTAATCTTGATCAAGCCTAATCAATCTAGTCTCTTACAGGATACAAAAACTCAAAGTTCACGATGATGTAGGTAACAAGGGATATGCAATGGATGTCGTAGCAGAGTCTGATTTCTTACTTTATAGTACTCCCAGGTTGACAAGAGTATATAGTGTATAGATATAAAATTTCATAACTGGCTGATACCCTGCTAATACATCATCAGTTATTGCAGTTTGCTATCCACAGTAGAAAGCAACATGCAATCTTAAAAAACATGTAAAATGTAGCTGACTTTTGCTAAATGATTCTTTCTTTTCAAGTTTTGAATAATTTAACCAACTAGAATTAGATTGATCAAACTTTATGTGATCTAGTATTTTGATTTTCAATATAAAATGTTTTCAGTCTTTCTCATCATTCTGTGTAACCATTTATCAGACCAACCAGTACTTCAATTGCCAAACGGACAGTGTTCTATTATAACTATATTTCCCTTAAAGCTGTAGAATAAAAAAGGATTGATTTCAGTGTACATAGATTTAAATATCCAGATTAAAAACAAAGCAAAAAAAAAAAGTCCTAAAATAGTGTAATAAAAACAGAATTTTAGCATTTGCATAGTCTTTTTAGACTAAAAATTACCAAAAACATAAAAGTGCATAGGTTTTAACCCAGAGGAAGCAGAAACTTTTCTAATGTGCATTAAAAAAAATGTTTTGTTGCCTAATAATAACAATAAAAACATATCCAAACCAGTATGTGTTGTGAATTCTCACTAATATGAATGTCCCAGGGTACATTTTAGCATGCAAGCATTATTATGATATGACATTCCCCATGTGGCTGCCAAGAAGCATGGAACGTGAGTTGCATATCATGTTATGAGCGTTTATATACAATTCAGATTTTCCAAATATATCTCGTCTGCTGGGTTCTACTGGTGTGAAATATTAAATGAATATCTGTGTGTGTGTTTTATTTATCTTGGGAATTGATAGTGTACATCTAACACTATACAAAGTCTGTAGATCTGGTACACTCTAATACTAAAAGTTAAAATTGCGTTGTTTTAAGAAATTAAGTTTAGAGATGTTTAAAAATTATACTAGTTTTAGCTGAAAATGTTTTAAACGTAGCTGTTTAAAGCGATTAAACCATTTAAGTATACAAAATTGCGCGAAGCTTTAAACTTTTTAAAGTTTAGACATAAATAGTAATGGCGGATCCGATCTGTATGGGATGGATCTCCGACTACCTGAATGTGATCATCACGAAAGGCGCCGTAATACAACTCAAGTTGTCATCTAAATCTTACAGATGTGGGCATAGATAAACAGTGATATATTTGGACTATAAATTCATGCCGGGATGTGAATATTTGCACAAACATAGGAAGATAAATGGACGATATATCATACAGCTTGTGCATTGCAGCTATTGCTCGCTATCGTATACACACTGCATAGAACAATACCACAGTACATTACACATGCCACAATCTGTGTATTGGCTGTTGATTACTTGATTATGCAGCGCCTTTCGTGATCATCAATGATCAATGTGTGGCCGGTTGAGCCAGGTAAACACTATCACAAACGTGGTTATCATCACGAACATATTATTTTACACAGAAACAAAGTCATATCCAATAAAAAACAGTTTAAACAACAACAGTATATGCTTTTTAAACCATGGTTCTGTTTAAGGTTTAAACCAGCTACAGTTTAAAGCGTGTAACCATATATAGTTTAAAAGTTTAAACAACTATTGTTTAATCAATTAAACTATGTCAAAGTTTAAAGCTTTTAAACTTCTGTTAGAAGGGAGGCTATTTTAAGCAACAAAAATTAAATAAAGTTTAAAATTTCTACACTTACGAATTAGAGTGTATAATAAATGTGTTAAGGCAACAAAAACAATTGTTTTCCCCAAAATAAAAAAATAATAAAAAAATGAAAAAAGTGGGAGAAAAAGTGAAAAAAATTGTACAGAGAAATTAAAAAAAAAAAAAGAAGCCAAAAATTGATAAAAATGTGATTTGAATGAGTGAAAAGAAAATGTTACTGTGTGTGTGAACCAATATGATGATTGATTTGTATACTCAAGACTCATTAATCTAAGATGCTAATAAAACAGATTGTTTGAACAATGATGTTGGATGAAGATGATGTTATAGAGGCATGCCAGAAACAAATGATCTGAGATAAGGCCAAAAATATAATTAAATTAATGCCCATGTTATATTAACAAGACTAAGCTAGCATCTTACTATATAGATGCTAAGGTTAGAATTATTTCAACTTGCTAGCAACTGGTTAGTGTCTGTCTTTGTAGCGTCTAAATCAAACCACACTCTAGCTGTGTCTTGCTGGTATATCATGGGCTTGATTTGTTTTAACACAAACTTTTAAAATAAATTTTTTACATCTTTAGAATGCAAAATTTGGATGAAGCCAAAAAATGTCCTTTTTAGGAGAATATTCCCTTGAAAACAACTTGCATCCAATTTACACATATTGAGAAAAGGGAAAACTGTCAGATGGACGTAAGCTGTTGTGCAGCGCAACAACTTTCAAGAGTTCCTTATCTTTCCAATTTTTGGACTATTAAAAACATTTAGCAGATATATTTTGTTTTAAATATTATGAGAATTTTTCAAAAAAAAAAAGGTTAGTTTATTTCCCCTGACCTTTATATGATATTAAAGTAATAACCTTAATTTGATAGGCCTATCTAATATTCAAGTGTATTATGGTTTCAATTTGTGATTTAAAATCTAACACAGTTTTCAAAGATGACCTTTTCAATGAATGTTATCTACTTATGATGACTTCATTAGCTTGTGATGTTTATCCATAAGGGAATGAGGACTTTTACAAATGGTAATGTTCTTCAGACAATGATAATCACAAGTGGAAAATTAAATCTTCAGGATATTTACATTATAAATGACTTTTTTGTGTGTTTCTATAATACTTAGTGCTATTTTAAAAGCTACTGTCTAAATGTCAGAAATTGATGAAGTTAATGAAAGGAAAGTTGAGTTTATAAATTGCAAATTTACCATGTGTTAACAGTCATATCAAAGATTTCTTTTTGGTCTGTTGAAAAACCTACTCTTTCAGGTTTAATATAGAATAGTACAATTATGGTCAGATATTTTTAGTAGCACTATGTTCAGTTGAAGGTATGAAGTTGCTGCCATCATTAGTGTGTAACTCAAACTGAAATTTCAGTACTTGTTTTAAAACAGATAATCTTACAGCGACATAAAAGCCACTTTATTTTCCCAAGATTTTAGTACAATGCATAAGAGTACTTTTAATTAAATGATTTAATTAAAAAAAAATAACCAAACAGTGTATTTTGCATACAATTAGCATGGATTTAGATAAAAACAAATAACAAGACAACATAATTTGCATAAAATTAGCATAAAGTTACATGCTAAGTAAAAACACCAAGTGTTAGTTGGAAATGCAGTTTTCAGGTATTTTCCAAACTGTTTTCAAATTTTATCCCCGTAGAATATAACATTAAATATCAGGAAAACATTTTTATGGAAAATTGATAACGCCATCATATTTTAGTGTATTCCAACTCTCCAGAAAGACCCCAAGGTCATTTTCAGTGTTGTACTGTTCTGGAAATTGTATCATTCTGACAAAACCAAACACACATATAGCAGTAATTGATTTTATGTACTTATAATGAGTGAAAATTGTATATATGAATATACATATGAAAATAAATTTGAAATCTGATTTATAAGGGATGGATAGCATTCATATCAAGTTCTTCATATAAATGAGGTTCAAAATTTATTTTAATGAGGTGGATTTTTTTTAATGCTCTTTATTCATTTTGTTCATTTCAGGTAACAAATTAAACAGCTTTAAAGGACAATTAATGTTGGAATATTTTAACCAGGAGTCATAGAGCTTAAGCACAGAAACAAATAGAAAGGACACAACGTAAGGTAAAATGTCTAATCATGTAGTATTTCTTTTCTAGACAAAGTATAGAAATTGATGTTTAACATCCCCACGAATGTAAAAACTTTTATGCCAATCTCTTTTTTTTTCCCATTTTGACATTTTAGAGAGAAAAAAGGCCCAGTCAGTTATTTTGTAGGATATATACATATCAAAAGCCTCCTGGCCAAATTTTTGATCTATGATTGATCCTTATTGGTGCAATATAGGAATTAATCTTGCTGTCACAAATCTCAATTTCCTAATTGGTCAAAATTAGGTTACTAGGTTAATTTTGATTATTAAATGAAATGGAAGGAACATGTTCCTCTGAATTTCACCAATTTTTTTATAAAAATTTGTTTAGCTACACTTTATCTAATCTTATGTAATTTGAAAACTTACATCAGAGATTCTAATGGGGGATTAAAATATGAAGAAAATATGTTTTTTAAAGGGGATGACTATGAGTTTACTTAAGGTACTTAAGGCTCTGTCATGCATCACTGTATAGAGCCCAAATGCACTAATCACATACAAAGGTTTCACAAACTGAACGTGTGTCAAATGGACCACCATTGTATGGATAACAAATTGAACATACACGGACAAACAATTTTGATAACATATTGAACATACTTCTAACAAACACATGATGAACAACAATGTATAAACCAAAACAATAGTGGGATTAAGTACGTTAAGCGTACTTTTGGTGATGTGTGACAGAGCCCTTAGCTCTTGGATTGGATTAGAATCCTTGACAGAGTTTGAGATTTTCTTGAATTTCCTTATGTCTGTCTACCTGCTGTGTTTCTCATTTGCTATACCACTACTTCTTTCCAATTATTTGTAACAAATTGATTTAGTTAATGATGCATTTCCATTTACTCTGGTTCATTTGGGATTAGTCAGTTTCTGCAATTGATTCATGAGTGTTTTTTCCAAAACTTATCTAACCCACAGTCTCCAGACTTAAAGTCTGATGCCTACACCGCTAGCCTACGGAACTGACTTAGTGACTAATGGGCATTTACTAAATATATTCTGTGTATTTAAAGTAATTGTTTATGCATGTGCACTGATGGAAATTTGAGTGTGTATGGACACGCAAAAATATACCATTGCATCAAATCTCTTTTATCAATATTTATCATAATATTTTTCATGTGAACTAGCACACAAAGGTTTAAACTTTGTTTTCAGCGGTACAGTTAAAATATATGTGTGGTGCTCTGGCATAATGAGCGGAAAGTCGCGATTTTCAAAATTGAGTTTATAGCATATTTTAATTCTCTATAATCTCAGCTTTCGAATGATATATAATATGTCATACTTTCTTTATACAATTTTCATTTGGAGATAAAAATACAAGGCAGTCAACTCAAAATCTGGCAGTAAAAAACTGTCGCAAATCGATTTTAAAGTTACTGTTTACTATAGTGTATAATAGCAAAACGCGATCAATTACCCTTGAATAATTACACTTCCCGGCGTAATTGACCTTCAAAACGAGAAATATAGGTTAATACTAATGCATTTATTTGTTTTATGTCAAAAAAAGAAATTTGATCTTTTCATTATATTTTTACTTTAGCAGCCATTTATTCAAAATCTTCAATCGCGACTTTCCACTCATTATGCCAGAGCACCACACATATAATACTGATAAGTATTTATTTTAGCTTAAATTTCATCTCTCTTGTTCAAAATAATCACTACGTCAAATGTCTCGGTAGAAGAGTAAAGGAGACGCTCCGAGCCCCGGACTCAACGACAGACGAATGCATTTTGATTATGAGTCCAACGCTCTAACTGTTCTGCCACGCTCTCCCCTTGTTCATATTCTTCATCTAGAGATCAAAATCAATTATATATATTGTCATAAAAATTAGCTGCAATTCGCTTTCAAAGATATTGATTACTACAATGTATAATAGCAATATGCAATCAATTAACCGTGAATAAGTGCACTTAGTTGACCTTCAAAACTTTAGGTATAGGTAAACACTTATACATAAATGTGTTTTGTATCAAAAAAAAATGAAATTTGACTTTTTCACCCTATTTTTACTTTAGATGCCATTTATTCAAAATGTAAATTTGCGACTTTTCTCTCACGTCGGAGCAGCCCACATATGGAAATACACACATAATTGAAAAAATCAACCTTTTAGAAAAAGAGTCCTTGTTTCCTCTCTTCATCAGGTTCAGATCAGGTTTGCTGGATTTGTTTTATTCTCATACTTTTCAAAGATTAATCTGTGTTCAATGACATTAGATAGGCCCTAGATAGGTCCCAGGGTAGGCAAATTATTGATGCCACAACTGATCTTTAAATCTCAAAATCTCTCTCTTAAACCACAATGTCTATATAATGTTAGAGCAAATCTTGAAAAAGTCATGCTTAATTGAGTCGGGTTGAGCATCATTTGGCCTTACAGCATCGTCTAGACATATTAATGGGCAAACAAGGGACTTATGTAAGCATGGTTTTTAAAACATGAAAAATTTTAAATTGGATGTTGACGGGAGCATTATCATTAGTTGTTCATCTCAAATCCACAACGATGCATCCATGTTTCTGTGTGTTTTTATCGTTCAAGGGTGGCTTTAGCTACCCAAGCCTGATAAAAATACGCCGACACATCGGATGCAGATTTGT
Organism: Ophiothrix spiculata; assembly: GCA_000969725.1. Lineage (NCBI taxonomy): Eukaryota > Metazoa > Echinodermata > Ophiuroidea > Amphilepidida > Ophiotrichidae > Ophiothrix > Ophiothrix spiculata. The sequence continues at coordinate 11,076 of JXSR01S022583.1, forward strand.
TGATTTGTGTTGAACAACTCTGTAGCATGTTTGAATGTCTTTCAACAACGAAAATCTTCCTGAAAACATATGAATTAAATTCTAAATGTTTTCCATTTAACAGATACTCATCTTCAAAAAATATTCAGCAGAATCTAAAGCAAAGTGCTTGTTTGTTAATGTTTGTTGCTTTCAATTGTTCCCAAGTGCAAGGCATTGCAGGTATTGTAAGTCCCTGATGCGCGATGGACAGTGCGTCGACTTATGTGTACTGCGTGAACACATGACCTGCTAATTTGAACTGTGTGGGTTCACCAGAAATCAACAATGGTACGCTCCCGTATAAGGAGATACGGTGAGTTGTTGGACTCAGTGGCAATGTAGGATTTGTAGCACACATTTTAGATCCTCTAAAGCTTCTGATAGAGTTCTTCAGTTTTTTTAGACATTTTCATCAAGAATTATTTTTGTCGTGTGGATTGTTACCATGGTACAAACTGTTCATTCTGAATGAACATTTCCATTATATATTTTTCACATCATGCAGAATGTATGCATAAAATGGGCATAAAAGTCGTACTATACTCAGCTTCTACACAAAGTTTTCACTATCAAACATGTTATCATGATGTAAAACTGACACGTGACTCCAAATAAGATAACTTCAACACTGAGTTAAACACATATTAAAAGGCATTGGACAAAATTTTGAAATTTTATTTTTGGATGATTTACACTTCATATGTTAGAAAATAATAGTAAAGTACCAGACAACAAAAACTTTATCTCAAGATGATTGGGAAAAGTTTGGAGATGATGCTGAACTTGTCCAATACCCCTTTAAACTTTGCACTAAGTTGCACATGTGTTGAATTGAATCCAGGAGCTTCCATGTAAAGTCATTACATCAAATGTTTGTGACTGGTCTATAATTTTTATTATAAGTAGCTACCAAACTCAAAATGTGACTGTCCATCTCAAACCATCCATAATGTTGGTCATTTCCACTGTTTTACATATCTGCAAAATTCCGTGAAATGCGGATTCAAGTATAATCTTAATGAAGTTTACCCAATTTCAACAAGTCAAGTTATGGTTAATGAATAGCCGGAAATAAGTAAAATTACATTCGGTGACAAAGAAGTTGCCTTTGTCATTTATCATTTTGCAATTGATGCAGTATTTTGGAAATAAAACTACTCAAGGCTGTTTCATTTTGCAAACGAATGTTATTTTCACCCGTTCCCTGTTCCACCTATTATTGAAGTTGTCATAATACACAAGAGCCAAAAATAGCACATCCATCTTTTGTAATATTTCTGCAACATCAAAATATGCCCGTAGGACATTTTCTTCCGTAGCAAACTAATGCGAGAGAATTGTGTCAATAGGAGGTATTCAGTAAGCTTCTTAAATTGATATGCGCTTCATTATTGGAAATGGAGATCCAATAAAACTTGTCATTACTGACAAATGTCTCAGCGTCATTGAACATGACAGTTAAGATCAGCAAAGTATGAAATGTATCAGAAAAATAGGTTGATACAATTCCTCTTGATAAATTTTGATTAAAAGGAAAATGTGAAATGGAAATGAGTCCTGTTTGAGATATTTTCAGTTTATTATTTTATATAACAATTACCGTTAGTAATATATTAAAAGTACTA